>JAKWBJ010000069.1:302500-610458 GCA_023159175.1 Wohlfahrtia magnifica | reverse complement strand
ATCCTCTGGAATATAAGTTATGACGAGGTTTTGAGAGTGGATATGCCGGAGGACACTCATCTCGTGGGATACGCGGACGATGTGGTGGCGGTTATTTCGGCTAGGGATACCGAGGATGCTAGAAGGAAGCTGAATCAAGTTATGATAAGGACTAGAACATGGCTTGAGGATCACGGTCTGCAGCTTGCCGGTGAGAAAACGGAGGTCATTCTGATGACACGGACTCACATGCCGCTTGAAATTGACATGCAAGTGGGCGATTTGTCCTTGGTTACGCAGAAGGTGGTAAAGTATCTGGGAGTGAGGCTCGACTCCAGACTCACTTATTGGGCTCAGATACAGCATGTGGCTGCAAAGGCTGCAAAGGTGACGGGCATGCTGAGTAGGCTGATGGCGAATATTGGTGGGCCGACTCAGGGCAAAAGAAGGCTGATTATGGCTACCACGGACTCCATATTATTGTACGGTAGCGAGATTTGGGGAGATGCGCTGAGGTCAAAGACAAAGCGCAAGGTCTTGGAAGCAGTGAGGCGTACGGCTGCACTCAGGGTGGCTTCGGCCTATCGTACGGTCTCAGGGGCGGCAATCTTTGTGATAAGTGGAGTGATACCCATCGATTTGCTGGCTTTGGAGCGCAAGAGGGCATGGGATGCGAGGAGAGAAAACCTCAGCATTGGGGCCGCGGAATTGAGATCCCAGACCATGCAACGTTGGCAGGAGAGATGGTGCTCTGAGACAACGGGCAGATGGACAGCGAGACTAATTCCCAACATAGAAATATGGATTCGAAGGAAATTTGGCGAGGTTGACTACTATATGACCCAGCTCTTTTCGGGCCACGGATACTTCCGGGGCTATCTGCATCGCATGGGGAAGGTAGAAGCTCCAAGTTGCATTTATTGCGAGGCGGAGAATGATGACGCTGAGCACACATTCTTTGACTGCGTGAGATGGCAGGCTGAAAGGGACAATTTGAGGCGGCAGATTGGTGAGATTGGTCCCGATAATCTGGTGGACAAAATGCTAGAGAACGAGAACGGATGGAACGCAGTAAAGGTGTATACAGGATGTGTATTGCGAAATAAGAAGGAAGATCTCGACAGATGGCAGGAGATGAGACTCGCGGGCCAACGGGATGATCCTGGCTTTGAATATGGCGGACCCAGACGTGGGAAATAGTCCTCATGAGGACGTCGTTCTGGGCCTTCCTGAAGTAATGCGGAGAGCGGTTCCGGGAAGGGAGTCCCCCCAGAAGAGGAGGAGGGATTGTTTTAGTGGAAACACCACTGAACGCAGTCGACGACGGTCACTGTAAGTGCGAAGGCATTTTTAACCCTACCTCATACGCCAAAAAAAAAAAAAAATAAAAAAAAATAAAAAAAATAATAATAATAATAATAATAATAATAATAATAATAATAATAATAATAATAATAATAATAATAATAATAATAATAATAATAATAATAATAATAATAATAATAATAATAATAATAATAATAATAATAATAATAATAATAATAATAATAATAATAATAATAATAATAATAATAATAATAATAATAATAATAATAATAATAATAATAATAATAATAATAATAATAATAATAATAATAATAATAATAATAATAATAATAATAATAATAATAATAATAATAATAATAATAATAATAATAATAATAATAATAATAATAATAATAATAATAATAATAATAATAATAATAATAATAATAATAATAATAATAATAATAATAATAATAATAATAATAATAATAATAATAATAATAATAATAATAATAATAATAATAATAATAATAATAATAATAATAATAATAATAATAATAATAATAATAATAATAATAATAATAATAATAATAATAATAATAATAATAATAATAATAATAATAATAATAATAATAATAATAATAATAATAATAATAATAATAATAATAATAATAATAATAATAATAATAATAATAATAATAATAATAATAATAATAATAATAATAATAATAATAATAATAATAATAATAATAATAATAATAATAATAATAATAATAATAATAATAATAATAATAATAATAATAATAATAATAATAATAATAATAATAATAATAATAATAATAATAATAATAATAATAATAATAATAATAATAATAATAATAATAATAATAATAATAATAATAATAATAATAATAATAATAATAATAATAATAATAATAATAATAATAATAATAATAATAATAATAATAATAATAATAATAATAATAATAATAATAATAATAATAATAATAATAATAATAATAATAATAATAATAATAATAATAATAATAATAATAATAATAATAATAATAATAATAATAATAATAATAATAATAATAATAATAATAATAATAATAATAATAATAATAATAATAATAATAATAATAATAATAATAATAATAATAATAATAATAATAATAATAATAATAATAATAATAATAATAATAATAATAATAATAATAATAATAATAATAATAATAATAATAATAATAATAATAATAATAATAATAATAATAATAATAATAATAATAATAATAATAATAATAATAATAATAATAATAATAATAATAATAATAATAATAATAATAATAATAATAATAATAATAATAATAATAATAATAATAATAATAATAATAATAATAATAATAATAATAATAATAATAATAATAATAATAATAATAATAATAATAATAATAATAATAATAATAATAATAATAATAATAATAATAATAATAATAATAATAATAATAATAATAATAATAATAATAATAATAATAATAATAATAATAATAATAATAATAATAATAATAATAATAATAATAATAATAATAATAATAATAATAATAATAATAATAATAATAATAATAATAATAATAATAATAATAATAATAATAATAATAATAATAATAATAATAATAATAATAATAATAATAATAATAATAATAATAATAATAATAATAATAATAATAATAATAATAATAATAATAATAATAATAATAATAATAATAATAATAATAATAATAATAATAATAATAATAATAATAATAATAATAATAATAATAATAATAATAATAATAATAATAATAATAATAATAATAATAATAATAATAATAATAATAATAATAATAATAATAATAATAATAATAATAATAATAATAATAATAATAATAATAATAATAATAATAATAATAATAATAATAATAATAATAATAATAATAATAATAATAATAATAATAATAATAATAATAATAATAATAATAATAATAATAATAATAATAATAATAATAATAATAATAATAATAATAATAATAATAATAATAATAATAATAATAATAATAATAATAATAATAATAATAATAATAATAATAATAATAATAATAATAATAATAATAATAATAATAATAATAATAATAATAATAATAATAATAATAATAATAATAATAATAATAATAATAATAATAATAATAATAATAATAATAATAATAATAATAATAATAATAATAATAATAATAATAATAATAATAATAATAATAATAATAATAATAATAATAATAATAATAATAATAATAATAATAATAATAATAATAATAATAATAATAATAATAATAATAATAATAATAATAATAATAATAATAATAATAATAATAATAATAATAATAATAATAATAATAATAATAATAATAATAATAATAATAATAATAATAATAATAATAATAATAATAATAATAATAATAATAATAATAATAATAATAATAATAATAATAATAATAATAATAATAATAATAATAATAATAATAATAATAATAATAATAATAATAATAATAATAATAATAATAATAATAATAATAATAATAATAATAATAATAATAATAATAATAATAATAATAATAATAATAATAATAATAATAATAATAATAATAATAATAATAATAATAATAATAATAATAATAATAATAATAATAATAATAATAATAATAATAATAATAATAATAATAATAATAATAATAATAATAATAATAATAATAATAATAATAATAATAATAATAATAATAATAATAATAATAATAATAATAATAATAATAATAATAATAATAATAATAATAATAATAATAATAATAATAATAATAATAATAATAATAATAATAATAATAATAATAATAATAATAATAATAATAATAATAATAATAATAATAATAATAATAATAATAATAATAATAATAATAATAATAATAATAATAATAATAATAATAATAATAATAATAATAATAATAATAATAATAATAATAATAATAATAATAATAATAATAATAATAATAATAATAATAATAATAATAATAATAATAATAATAATAATAATAATAAGTAATAATAATAATAATAATAATAATAATAATAATAATAATAATAATAATAATAATAATAATAATAATAATAATAATAATAATAATAATAATAATAATAATAATAATAATAATAATAATAATAATAATAATAATAATAATAATAATAATAATAATAATAATAATAATAATGATAATAATAATAATTATATAGCGTCTTACTTCTTCCTTAATACAGTTGAGCTCAACGCAAAGTTGCTGCAGTTTGCTGCGTGATCAAATCAATACAACGAGTATCAAACATTTTTTCGACATATTCAACTGGTGTCAAAACTTCATGAACTTCCAGGATATTATCCATTTAAGAGATTTCTGATCAATTTATTCAAAGCACATATTAACAGCACCAGACGATTCTTGCTCAAACTCATCCGAAAGTATGTTCTCAAGAAGCTCGATCTCTATGCTTTCTTCTCTCTCCACGAGCCCTTCCAAATTTCTCTCCAGCAGCCCAGATACGTCTTCCAGCTCATCGCCGCTTTCCTCGTCACTGGAAACATCCCAATCGAAGTTCAAAATTATTTCAATTTCTTTATATGTCAAGCCCTTCTCTTGGGATCTCATGTCTAAAAATATGTAAATTAATTACCATAATTGCCCAAAGTTGCTCACAAGCAACTTGAGAACTTTTAAAATTACTCACCTGTTATTTGTTTACAATTCTTAGATTTAACTTTAACAAATATTTGACTTATATTTTAAATTTTTGTTATAATTTTGAAAAAATTCATATCTATAAAAACCTCTTTCGAAATTCGCAAATATTTTTGTCTTGACACACGCGAGTTCTAGTGAAAATAACATTGCTAATTGAGAATCAAATTAGCTGTTATTTTATTTAACTTAAAGTAAACACTTGTAGCTTTCGATATGGATACGGTTACACGAACAAAAACAAAAACAACGCTGACCGTTAGTCGTCGAACATATGAAGTTGCCCACAAGCAACGTTGGGGTCGAAAGGGTTAAATGAGGTTTTAATTGCTATATAAAAAATTGTAGAAATTTGCTTAATGCTTAAAATACAATTTTTTCTGTCTTTTATTATTTCTTGGCCCTATAACCAAAAAAAAGCAGATTGTCTTTCTCTGTACTCACAAACAAAGTATGTATAATTACTTATCTAGATATAGGTGTTGTGTAACCAATACATTAACAACATACAGATATAATTCCATTTCATACCTTTAGTAAACATGTCTGTACAAAAACATCTTAAACAACTTAAGGTTATGCGCTATACATAAAATATAAAAATATTTGTGTGTGCGAGTTACAGAAACATTCACAACAACAACAACAACCCCACCAAAGAAGCCACCAAGAATTGGACAACAGAAGTAATTAATAAGATGTTTTTTAAAAGTGCCAAGAAAAATAAAGTTAACTCACGCATACACATTAGGGCGGGTCGATTTAAAAATCGCACAAGTGGAAAATCGTATTCCAGGGATCAAAATAAGAAACTTTGCCCTTTGTTCCTTATTTTGACACAAAGGTCAAAATTTGAAAAATCCTACTTCGACCAATTTAAAATGCCACAATCGAGACTAAATGTATGACCGACTCCCACTAGCTTTGGATGGCCAACCCACCCATGCTAGTGGCATAGCCAATGAAACCTTCCTGGAGGGTCCGCATACAAAAATTTCAGAAAATCACCATTTTTGGTAATTTACATGAAACAATCAGCGAAATGGCTATGTTTGTTTTATTTTTTTAATACAACTTAATAATAGAAAAGAAACTAAAAAAATTATTGTTTGAAATCTTTTTTGCTCTCAAGTCTGGGCAAATTCGCACGGCTCTCTGATGTCGTCGCCATAACAGTGTCTACATTTTCTGGTATAACTCGTTTGGAAACGCTAGCTAGCAATTGAACATGTCGTTCCGTTCCTTGAATATGTGATGGAATGTTTAGATCATTAAACGGTGGAAAATCTCGATTTAAATATTCTTCCAATGTATAGTATGGAATACATCGCGTGAATGGTGGTTCAAATACGTTATTTATATCATTCAAACTGATAATTTCCGTGTAATTTGTGCAATGAAAGCTTATATTTTTTTTAAACTCTAAGTTCCGTTGGGAAGTATAATTTTCTTTATAGCACAGTCTCGCTTGTCTTTGCTATCATCAAACACCATTGATAGCAAGATATTTTCCGAATGCGCATAATATCAATTATCTTTATCTTAATTGACAATACTGCGTAAAGGAGGTAGTAGAAACCGTGCCCAACTAATTAACTTGAAATAATAATAAATAATAAACTACCCTACACGACAGAGCTGCAATACTTGATACTGAAGTACATTGGCATATAACAATTAATTATAATTTTAACCAGAATCCATAAATAATCGTAATAATCTAGCAGCCTTGGTGCACCAGCGAGAATGTACGAAACCACGCCGCATGGGCAATGTCGTATAAGTACTTCGAATCAGTGGAAAATTCAATTTTTTCTGGAGCAGGGGGCATATATTTGAACGCTATTTTCTCAAAGCCGTCCACCACCTGAAAAAAGTAAAATAAAGTAGTCGAATAATTAAAAACGGTTGACAATTATAATAAATGAGTGATAGTAATTACTTACCGGAAGAATTTCCCAAGTTTCGATTTGATTGCTCAGTTTTCCGATTGCTGATCAGTGCTGGTTGATTAATCAAAAGCTTGAAACAAATGCCGAAACGGAAGTTCGCTGAAGTGTAGAAGGCAAACGAACCAATGCAATGGTCTTTTTAACAGCAATTCAAATCGTCGTAATATTCCACCATGTGGCCTAGTGTTTGTTGGATCACCATCAGTGCATATACCAATTAATGGATCCAGTGATATATTTTTATCGTTGAAAAAATAATTTAATTTGGTTGTTTTGTACTCAGCCGTTTCATGTTCCAGTCTTACGTAGCCAACCAAGTGAGAACTTGGTTCTCTCAAAATAACAAGATGCGGTTCTTTTACCATCCTAGTATGGTATTTCCAATCAATTTTATCTCTCGTTACATTATCATCTTTTCTGCCATCGAATGAAAACGATAACAAATTGGTATCGTCTAACCGTTTGCGAAGCACTTCTCGTCTGCATTTGTCTTTTTCTCTACGAACTTTCGATTTATCCATGATGAGAGCCATGCCGATCTTTCATTTCGAAATCTTGGAAAAGAGCGGTTCCCAATGTTCATGCTACTCTATCAGGAACACCAAATCAGTCACACATCAGAGACACTATCTAAACCTGTTCCTAAAGGAACATGGACCGGATGTTCTAATGGTGGCTGAACGACCTTTAGGCAGAATTGTGTGAATGGACGGGGTTGCGATACTGCTGTACTTGTTCGTAAGAGTCTGCGCGCTGAAAGGGTTCCGTTGTACGTCGGTGGCACTAACTATTGTGTCAATGTACCTGAGAGTCAGGGATTCTCTTTGCCCATAAGATTTAGATCCCCTGGTTGGATTTTCGGCGGCTGGATCGTTCCTGGTTGGAGGGGATTTGAACGCGAAGCACTAGTACTGGGGTGGGAATGTCTGCAACCGCAGTGGCGACTGCCTCAGAGAATTCCTGAAGATGTGCTTGAGCTGAATATACGTCGCACGGTGGGCCCGACATGTTTCCATGTGGGAAACCAACGTTTGTCAAAGTGGTCAAGCCATCATCTGATGTTGTACCGGTGGCAGGAAGTGCTGATGGGCTTAGGACTTTGCAACATGAGTATGCCCACAGGGCTGTGGAGTTGATCTTGCAGATGAATGGACTTTGCGGTAGAGAGCAGCGATATCTCTTTGACTTCAATAGAATGAATACGTGGGCTTTCAACTCGATACTGTCTCGTGATTTATCTGACCTCATGCTTCCGACGGATCGGAGTGTGACCTACCGCGATATTGATGACTGCGATGGGGGAATCGGTTCCAAGACTACCAGCGCGTCATACCGGCGTGCTAAGACTCCCCGACAACATCCTCAGCTTCATATCGGAGAAGAGGAGGCTTCGGAGGATACTGAGGAGAACGGGTGATGGATTCCCATATTGAGGGCTGAGATAAGGAACCTAAGCAGGATAATACAGGGGGCGATTGCTGTGTTTGAGAAGAATTATTGGACTGATTATCTATGGAGTATTAAGGGGGACAACAGGACTTTCCGGAAAGTGAAGGGCGCCACAGGTGTGTGGAGAAGGTTGGCGGTTGCTGACATAATGAGGGATGATAGAGTTCTCATTACGGATGATGTATGCGGACGATGTGCTGGTTGCGGCATCTGGCCCCAGACTGGCAAGGGTAAATGAGGGACTCAACGGATACCTGGGCAGACTGCACGGATACTTCTGCAAATGTGGTCTCTGCCTGAATATGGAAAAGACGGATGCGTAATATTTAAGGGACGGGGTGGACGGCTGTATCCCAACGCAAGGAAGTTCGTATCGGTGCTGATGGTAGACGCTGAGGTTGTAAGACTCTCTGATAGGATTAAGCATCTCGGGGTGATTTTCCACGAGAGCTTCAAGTGTTATCGACATGTGGATTCTGTTTTGGATTGAATGAAGGGGATATATCACTCCTACTGTCGGCTACTGAGCCGAAGGGAAGGTAAAACTGCTTATATACAGGCAGATCATCAGGCCTCTGATATCTTATACCTTCCCTGTCTCTTTTGGGATTTCATCCCATCAGATGGAGAGGCTTAGGGTCTGGGAGAGGCGTATTTTGTCGGCTTATCTTGGATTAAGGGCTCGCCAGTTACAAGATGGTTCGTTTCGGAGACCGTCTTGTCGAGTCATTTATGACCATGCGGGTTTCGAGAGGATAGATGTTTTTCTTATTTGTACTGCGCTAGTATTTTTGGAACGATCGTCCGCCCTAGAGAATGAGATGGTGACCGGAGGAGGAGTGATATAAAGACCTTGAGGGTGCGCGGATACCTGTCACCTGTGGATCTTCTAACGTTGAGGCACGAGGGGCTGCACTATGGCGACGGTGGCCTGCTGTTTTATCACAGGAGGGTCAATACACAGGATTTGGAGAGCCTGGTGTATAACACTGCACAGTGAGATGGATGTTTTCACGTTCACATTAGCATTTGAATTTTTGAATTGAGTACATTTCTACAAGTTTTAATAATGGATAACTGTAGCGAAATTTTAAAGAATTGAAGAAGTATACAATGTGCTAAGAAAAACTGGAAATGGCGAAAGTTTTTTAATTGGTAAAGAAGCTAACATCAAATTTTAACAAGCATATGTAAGTGTGGTTATTCACAGCCACATGGCAATACACCAATTCAATTAAATACCGAAGAGAAAAGTACTTGCACTTAGCATTCATGGATTTGGCTATAGAAGACTGTCGTCCTTTCAGTAGCGTTGAAGGCTCTGGTTTTCGAAAATTAATTCAAGTGTCTACGAATTGGTGGAAGTGTGGTCAAAATGTTGAATTGACAGCTTTATCCCCAGCGCAAGGAAAACGGAAAATCCAATCGATGGCCACAGAGAAAAGAAAAGAAATAGAACTACACATACAGAATCTTATTACCAATAATGAGGCTTAAGTTACAATTGATATGTGTAGCGACGATTTCATTAAAAGAAATTTCTTGTTTGCCACCTTACACTTCCAAATGTAAAGAAATTTTTAAGAATTTGATGTGACTGATATATCAAATGTGGTGTTCATAACAGATCGCGGGAGTAATATAAGAGAATAAAATAAGAAATTTCACAAGAGTAAACTGTTCGGCCCATCTTTTTTCTAATGTCCAAACCGATGCATTCGAATCTAAAAATTAATCAGAAGGGATTGCAAAATAGTAAAAAATAGTAAAGTACTTTAAAAAGGCAATAAAGCATCACATGCTGGAAACAACTTTGAAGAGCAATTGTTCTACAAGGTAGAATTCGAACTTCGCACTATTTGAGTCAATTTTTGAAAATTACACACAGATCAATGAAATTCTTGCGGATAATATTCAAGGGCGAAGTTGTTAAATTTTAATTATTCTGTCCTCCAAGGTTTAGCAGGAGATTTACTAGGACTTTGAAATAATTTTTAAAGAACTTTAAGCGAGTGTGCCTTCTACATTATGTTTCGTTATTCCATCCCTTAATAAAAAAAAATGATTTGCCATTTTCAAAATAATGAAGAAGCTGATCTCGCGGCTTTAAAGATTACAATAATTTCACATTAGGGGAAATGAAGTTCAAATTTAATTATTTTACATAAAGAGGCATTGTTTTTATATCCTCCTGAAATATCTTTACAGTCAAATGGGATAAGCAATAAAAAAATTTTTGTTTAAAATATTATAAAAAATCGCCAACGCAAAACAGATAGATGTACTCCTGGCTACATAGCTTTTGAAAATGTTAAGCTAGGACGCTAAGATTTAGCGGGAATATCAACAACAGATGTACCAACTTAATAAAAAAAAAATCCAAATCATAAAAATGGGACCACGGGGTTATTCCGAAAACATTATGATCGATAAAGTATGTGTGTAAATATACTAGTCTAGAGGTCTTTTTGTTTTCTTTTCTCTTGTCAGCGTGGTTATAAAAAGAGCAAACACCGCAATGTTACACGAGAACAAAAATTAAGAGAGCAAACATCAAATACGGATACAAATGACACAACCCTCATAGAACAATTTTGCATATATGAGATACGCACTCTAGATATTGTATACCCTTTGGTACAACATAAATTGCTAAAGCAAAAAATGAAAGAAATCTTGTTTTTATACATATATATATGGTATGTGCAAATAGCACTGGTCTTGAGCCCGATGGAAAAAAACTGAAAACGAATTTCAATTCAGCGCATCAAAATCATTTTATTTCATACATTTTTATTTAAATTTGAGAAAATTTTTGTTTTTTATAGACCAGTGTAATCAAAGTCAACGTAAATGTGACCAGTTGAGAAATGTAGGGAGAAATATGCATTATATTATTGTACTAATGAAAATAAATCGTTTCGCACCAAATTAAAATTTCTTTTTTAACAACATATTTATCTATGAAACAAGGTTGAAATTAAAGAGATGAACAGGATGATTTATATTTGCAAGTTTCTCATGTGGAATGCTTATGTAATAGTGTAAGGACTAATAAGTTTCACATCTCCATCTTGTCTTTATAACATATGTAAGTTGTTTTCTTCACACCAAAAATAATATATTGAATTTTTGGTATATCCCTAAATAAGAGTGGCAAGCGGAACGTTTTCTACCGCTTAGTTTTTATACTCTGCAGCCATACCTACAAGTTAATAATGTCAATTTGAACAACATATGGCATAACTATCACATAAGGTTTGTGTCAATAATAACAAATATAGTATATTAGGGCGTAAACATCTGTCATTATAATTCAGTATACGATAGAAGCCAAAGTGTAAACACACATATTTTTCAAACGCTAAAATAATGTCACACAACAAGCCATTTTCCTACTGTTGGGACACCTCATAAGTGAAAACCCTTTAATTTTAGATTATTTTTTTTTTCTCATTTATAATATAATACAATAATATATGTATATAAATTCTTCTCAAGCTTTTAATATATAAGCTTTTTTCCTATTCTCTTTTTACTTTATCATACATAAATTATGATCTTATTTTTATGTATCTGTAATTTTAGTGCTCTTATATATGAAATATTTTGTAAACTATATTTGTTCTCTTAAATATAATGGTAGTTAATCACAAAATCTTTATACTTTTTGACCTTGTAATATACAATTGAAAAAATAAAATTTGGTCTTATTCTCAACACTTAACAAGTTACAACTCTCTCCAAATCATTTAAAATTGAATGTCAAATAAACTAATCTGATTTAACACCTACGTTTAAAAGCATTGGGATTCATTCAAAAGCAAGGAAATTGGGTCCCATATGAATTTGAGCTGAGAGACGTTGAAAGGCGATTTGGCATGTCGAAAATAATGCTTGAACGTTACAAAAACAAGTTATTTTTGCATCGTATTGTTACAAGACCGGTCAAAAACTATTTAGAAAACAGTTGATGGGAAGTTTTTGCCACCCGCCTTTTAGCACAGACCTTGCCCTGACTACCATTTGTTTTGATCGTTGCAGAACGCCCTTACTGGATTACGCTTCACTTCAGAACAGGGTATCAGAAATTGGCTTGATTCATGGGGACAAAGTAGTGGCTACGATGGACAATACTTTGAATAATGTATCAATTCATTTTGTTGTTGTAATAAATGTATTTTTCAAGCGAAAAAATCTACATTATTACCTTGTATACCCAATAAATAAAAGCGGCAAATTTACGTTAAAACGATAAAAACAGGGATATTAAAATATTGTTATTGAATTGCAGTTTGTGAAAGTAACTAAATAAATACAAATTTTGTAAAAAACAAAATATTAAAATTATTATTTAAGCCTTAAAGTGTAAGAAAAGTAAACAGAAACAAAGAATGTGTGTGACTAAATGTTTTAACATTGCATTTTCAGAAAAAGTATTGGTGTCATCATTCTTGTTGAATGATTAAAAAGAAGTGAAATTAAAAACAAAGAAAAGTATATCAATTAATTTTTAATTTAATAATCAAATAATATTTTTTGGATTAGTCAAGCAAATTTTCTTTGTTTACATTTTTGTCTTTTGCAACCAACTTCATTATTAAACGCTCTGTCAAAATCGGATTTTCCAATTGCAAAGAATTGCCGCAGCGTTATTTTGGTATGCTCCATACAAATTATATGGGCATGAAAAATTTTGACAGCTAAAAAACGCTTGCCGCTCTTATTTAAGAATGGCTTTTGGTCTATTTTTACGAAGTGGAAACTAAACTAATTCTCACTTGCCGGAGAGCGTTTAACCACTGCCCGAATTTGAAAGAGTATCAGTAACTATGCCTAGTATATTTTTTCGAGCTCGTGCCGCAAAAAGGGTCCTTGCAAATCTCAACGTTAACAAGTCTTCTGAGCCGGATGGCATACCAGCACTGGTCCTGAAACAGTGCTCTTTAACGCTTGCGCGTCCCTTAGCTCAACTTTTCAGTGCGCCATATCGCGCCGGTATTTTTCCATCTTTCTGGAAGGTTGCAAATGTAACGCCAGTCCCCAAAAAGGGCGAGGCTAGTAACCCTGAGAACTACCGTCCAATAGCAGTCTGTTCCGCACTCTCCAAGGTTATGGAGAGTATGATTAATCAACACCTTGTGGGATATCTGGAGTCCAACGATTTACTTAGCGATCGTCAGTACGGTTTCCGAAAGGGCCGTTCTACTGGTGACCTGCTGGCGTTGCTCTCGGAGAAGTGGAACAAGTCCATTCATGGTTTTGGCGAGAGTAAGGTTGTGGCTCTAATTTCGAAACTTAATGCTTTTGGTGTCGGTAGTCACTTCTCTCGATTCGAGTTTTCTCAGAGATCGCTCTATAAGAGTGGTTATAGATGGGGTCTCATCCGACGAGTTCAGGGTAAACTCAGGGGTAGACCGAGCCTTTGGTGGTTGGGTTAAGAAGGATGAATATGAACGTCACACTCACAAGTGACCTGGTAAAGGTCTCCGAGTGGGGTCGTGCGAACAGGGTCGATTTTAATGCACGTAAGACTCAATGTTGTTTTTCAACACACAGGCGTGGTCGTGTGCTGTCATCTGTGTTAATGGGAATATGAACATCACACTCACAAGTGACTTGGTGAAGGTCTCCGAGTGGGGTCGTGCGAACAGGGTCGATTTTAATGCACGTAAGACTCAATGTTGTTTTTTAACACACAGGCGTGGTCGTGTGCTATCATCTGTGTCAATGGGTAATGTGGATATTGAGAAATCGGATGCTCTTGATGTTCTGAGCATGAGAATTCACTGTGACGTTCGTTGGAATGATCACATATTTCAAGTGTCGAAAGAAGCATTCAAGTGCCTTGGTTTTTTGAGACGGTGCAAGAAATACTTCACACTATCTGATCTCCTTAATATTTACAAGACCTATATCCGACCCAAAATGGAATACAACTCTCTTGTATGGCCCGGTGCTTCAAAGTCTATTTTGGAGCTTCTCGACCGTGTACAGGAGAGGGCGAAAATGCTTATCAATGACGGTAGGGTAGCCAACTCTATCGATTCATTGGCGTGTGTTTCATTGTTCTATCGGTACTATAACGGAATGTGGTCTAACGAAATTAAGGAATTAATTCCCAAAAATCATATATTTTTACGTAGTACTCGTATTTCTCGTAGAGCGCATCCCTTTGTAGTTGATTGTCCAGTAAATCGCACAACGCATTATAGGGAGAATTCGTTCTTTGGTCGCACTGTTCGGTTGTGGTATAATCTTCCTGCCACTTACGACATGAGTAAATTTAAATCTGACGTCCATAAACACTACTCCCTCTGTCCTCCTTCCAATAACCTATTTTCCTAGTCCCAGCACAATGCACTGCATGAGTAGGGGCCATCCCCTGGGTGCTGGTCTTATATAAAAAAAGACATTCCCATTTTTCATTCTCTTCTTAAATTGCCTTTTACAAACAAGAAATTAGTTGACGGACATAAATTTTTCATTTCTTTTCTTTCTCTTTCTTTTATATGCAAAGTATTAAAATCACAATGAAATGAGAAAAAAATAATGTGAAGTAACAGAATGAAAACTGCGAAAAGTAGAATAGAGAAACAAAAAATGTCCAGTACAGACAGTCGTGTACTGGACACTCTACCTCTTCAACCTCTGGCCAGCGTTACCGTTCTGTTACTAAAGTATCACTTTTGACCCTTTTTTATGCCGATGGCACTTTTTATGACCCTTTTATTAATGAATCCCTCTTGACCCTTTTTGAGAATGAGTAAAGGTCCAAAATTCCTCACAAAAATTCTCAATACACTTAGCTTCTATATAGGTATGTTGTATATATACATAACATGCATGAGTTTTGTGAACAAATACATATATAAAAATTGCATTCGATATTATTATTACAACTTTTATGCAACTGTCATATTCTATGCATACCTATTTTTTTCATATAAAGTTTGACAATTGGGTAAAATGAACTGATGATTACCTGCGACTATGCCCTGATTTATGTATTTGTTTCGGCTTAAGTTTTGACAGCGAGAAGCTTTTATATATTTTTTAGTAGATTTCCATTTAATTTTGAAGTTTCGCGTGCCATCCATATACACATAAATACATATGTTCATATTTGCATCAAAATAAGTGCGAATGGATAAGTAAGTATTACATTCCCAAATATCTAATTACATTAACTTATGTATAAAAATATATTTATTTGTTTACGGTTAAATCAAAAAGAATAGATTGGCAGCAGACTTCATCAAGCATAGAAATATAGAAAACCATAAGAAAACATATACATATAATCGCGGGTATTAATATTTTATGTTGAAGAATTTGGAGTACAGTTGTTTTGAGCGATGAAAGTAGGAGTATTATATTTAAGTGTGACGAAAACAAGAAGTTAAAAAACTAGAAGTTCCGACATCAAAACTTGACTTGACGGCTTATTAATCACCTGACATAAGTCCCACAGACAATTTATTTGATAAATTGGATAACCTAGTACAAAAAAAGTTCAATAAAAAACAAACAAGGCTATAAGACTGCTCTTTCTAAAGGAAGCAAGTGAAACTACGATAAAAAAAAATTGTATTTATATTTAATGATAAAATATGGCTCTGTAAAATATAAATTAACAATAAAACACTTTTAACATTTTTTTTTTTTTTTGGATAATTAGTTACCTAATACTGCAGAGTATGTATACCTTTCTGTGTCCAGAAAATTGAATTTATTATTTTCTTTAAGCTTAAAGGATATGTTATGCAAGAGCTCATATACTTTTGTTTTATTTTTTGAGTAGATTTACATTATAACGTTTTTGAAAGTCCAAACCTTATAGTTCTATGTAAAATCTAGTTTTTTTAGGGAATATCTATACTTCCCTGTGCAACTGTATATTCAAATTTATATTAATTCGTAACATACATATACATATATTTACTTTGCCTTCTAGTAGTGCTTCCGCTTAAATAATTTTTCAAAATTATTACTGATTAAAAATAAACTTACAAACAAACTTAAAATATACACTTGCCAATCTATGCTTTCCTCTCTCAATTTGCTCGAATCGTGGCTGGAAAAATAGTCTCCAAGTAAAGAATTAATTACAAAATATAGAAAAAGTATTTCTAAAAAGTATTTCTTTCTCTTTGATAATATGACTAATATTTGAATGTATCTGCGAATTGTTTTTTAGTTTTAACGTTGATTTGTAATTTAAGTATGTATAATTACTTTTATTTTAGTTTAATGTATTTAATTAACTGTTAAAAATCGTTTCTTTTTTCATTGAAATACATTTTATTTTATTTTACAAAAAACTGGACCCTATTTTACTTTAAAATATCCTTTTTTTAATCCTTTTTTCTCTCCAATATCGTTTTTATTACACTTTTGCGAAATTTTCAACGGCAACACTGCGCCTCGCTAGAGCTGTAAAACTATCGACAGCCGGCCCATTCGATAGTTTCGATAATTTGCAAAAAAAACTTCAATACTATCGAATGCTTTTAAAGGCTGAGTTAGTGAAAACAACGTACAACGTAAGACTTTGCATTATTGTCAAACTTTAGATGTTAGTTAGTGAAAACGTATCGTAGCAGCCAGTTCAGTCAGCCCTTAACATTTGCGACGTAAAAGTCAAAATTCTGTAGACTTTCTACGTGACAATGAAACGTAACTAGCAACGTGCTTTGGTTATGTTAGAGAATTTCACAGCTGATCCACAAGTACACGATACGTTTTCACTAACTCAGCCTTAAGTGTTACTTGTGGCAACAACATTAAAATTTAAGTTAAAGGAAAATATTAATAATAAATACACAGTATCGAAACAAATAATAGGGACACTTTTTTTGCGGTATGTCATAAAATTTGATGTATTGAAGTTTTTTATGAAAAAGTAATCCTTATATGTAGCGAAAACTTTTCAGACCATGAAGTACTCTAAAACTAAAGTAATTAATGAGGTCTAGTGAAGAAAACTGTACAGACTATGGGAAGAAAGCGTGGAACAACTATCAGTTTTATAACCTTTAAATTCATACTTAAAGATTAATCCCTTCAAGTCATCATAAAGCCTTAAAAATGAATTTATTCTCCTGTTTTAAGTTGTACAATAAGAAAAAAAACTTATGGAATCTAGACTTATAGGTAAGAGTCCTCAAAATGAATCAGCAAACGGAAGAACACTTGCACCTGTAATAGGTAGAACAGCATGCAATGGTCTAACGAAATGAAGATTAATTTGTTTGGGTTAAATGCAAAATGTACGAACTTATTTTAGTTACAATCCATACTTTATTTCCGTTTAATAAATAAAAATTTAATAGACTGTTAAACTGTGGCGCTATGTAACTATACGGCTGACAAACTGCATCGAACAAATTTTCGCAATTGACTACATTTAGTGGCCTCCGTATTTACTCCTAGAATTTGACGATAGTATCGATAGTGAAAAAAAAAACTATCGATGGTCAGCCAAAAACAAAACTATCGGTACTATCGCTAGTACTATAGATTGTTTTGAAGCTCTATTGATCAGGACATTGAAAAAGGGTTCAGTACTTTATGCGTAATTCCGTGGGTGCTATAGATTGCAAGCATATATGTAGCTATAGAATGCTCACCAAATTCGGGTTCAATGTTATACAATTATAAAAAATATATTTGGTACTAATGGCAGTAAGTGATGCAAAATATACTTTTACATTGGTTAGTATGGGATGTTTTGGTAGCCAAAGTGATGCAGATAGCTAAGTTTGTTTTTAATTTATAACATATTAACAAAAAAGATTTATTTATTGTATCTCTTAAAGGGATATTTCATCTGTTATCTTTTGGAGAATCGGTGATTTCAGACAAAATACCTTTGTTTGCCACCAAATAAGCCTTTAAGTTCAGCATGTAAAGATTTGTTTCCACATTATTTTATATGCGACGCCGCCTTTCTATTGAGGAGCAATTTAATGCGTCCCTATTCAGGATCAATGTGAATAAAAGAAAAAGGGTGTTTAACTACCGGCTTTCACGTGCAAGACTTGTAATTGAAAACAGTTTTGGAATACTGTGCACATGTTGGAGAACTATTTTGACAACAATAGAAATGGCGCCAGACAATATTGATACAGTTGTACTGAGTTGCACAGTATTGTACGATTTTATAATTTTGATTTAAAAAAGTGGTACCGTCTAGCAAACTTTGTGGACCGAGAAGCCGAAGATGGCTTGCTTCAAGAAGGAGAAACCAATTAAGGGCCACGGGTGAAAGGTCATTGCGATCGATTTTGACCTATATACGAAGATCAAGCTAGACAGAAATTCATTAAAGGGGCAGATTGACGGAATATTTTTGCAATGAAGGCGCTGTTCCACTACAGTATGGTTTTTTCATAAAAAGCCTAAATTACAATAATCTTTTATTTTTGAAAACATTTATTTTACAGCAAAGAAATCAGATAAAGATTTTTTTTGTTGTTAGCATTGTAATGTGTGTGTTTATTTTAAAAGTTATAACTTCTCGAAATCCTTAAGAGGTACAATAGCGGAATGTGTACAAAAAAATAAACATGTTGTTGGAATATTGAAATAAAAATATTATTTGAATTTTTTTCTACTTTCAAAAGATTTTTTTCTATAAAATGAAATCGAGTGAAAGTGAAATTGAGTATATTTTCGGGGTCAAATAAACCTCAATCCCTCAAATATTTTATATTTTCGATAATAAAAGATATTGTTTTAATAGTCATTAAGCAAATGAACAAAAATTTTGTAAAATTTTGCCACATTTGAAATTTCATTAGATTTCGATTTCACTCGATTTCGGTTTCCAGAAAATACCCGTATGAGTTGTCATCCTCCAACTTCATTTTCATCACTAATGATGTCACTTTCTGCATCGCATTTATCTGCATTCACTGAGTCATTGTTCATAGCCAGTCAGTGCGTCGTTTTCCTCTGGATTATTCATTTTGCTCTCGCAGAGTTTTTTAAAAGAATCAATTGCTTGGAAGAAATGTTTGTCTTAATTTCCTGCCGGTCTTTACGTCTCGGCATTACGTGTGTTTTTGGCTATAATTGGCTCAAACAAAGCCTCTTCCGATGACATTTCTGGCAATGGAGGGGAAGCGATTGTTGGTGGCTGCGCAGATAATGATGATCAGTGTTGCCACAACTTTTAATTTCTTTAACCAAATTAGATAAAAAAAATAATAACAAATTAGATAAAAAATAGGCAGAACAAAGAATGATAAAACTATTGGAAATTGATAAGTCCAATGAGTTTAAGAGCAAGTTTTAGAAAAGTATATCGCTCATACAAGTTAATTTTAATATATATATATATTTAAAATTGTTACGAAAATAAGGTTGAGCATCACAGCGTTTATTACATCGCTAAAATAAATAAACAAAATCTGCAAGAACAACTATACGTACTGTTTACAAATAATCAAATCTACAACAACAATAATTAGCAGAGACAAACTAAATCAAACTAACACGGCAACAACAATAATTAAGCAGTAAAAAAAACAAGTAACTGAAAGAGGTAGATGTTTACATACGCATGGCTACAAAAGAACTAAAACGAAATTAAAAGAAAGAAATATAATCTACCTGAAATATCGAGAGGTTCGAGAGCTTTCAATGTGTTGCTTACTCAGCCATATAAAAAGCACATCGATGCGAACAACAATCAGTTTATGTGTCGTAAACTCAGCGAGTGCAGTTTTAAGGTAAAGTTAACTCAGCGAATGTGTTATTGGTGTGAAGAGTGTTTATAAAGAGTAAGCTCGTAGTGAAGTAAAAACCAGTTTAGTTGGAGCTAACTCAGTAAAGAGAGTTAAGTGTGGATAACCTCTGGTTGAAAAGGTTGTGATCGAACCTAAGTTATAACTACGATCGGGCTGGAAGATCTTTAAGTAGGAACATCTGTCGAGTATTTGTTGTTGTTTACAAGGTTGTAAACAGACAGACAAGGTTGTAAACAGACAGACTTTTTTTGTACTAGGTTATCCAATTTATCAAATAAATTGTCTGTGGGACTTATGTCAGGTGATTAAGCCATATATATATATATATATATATATATATATATATATATATATATATATATATATATATATATATAGATATATATATATATAGATATATATAGATATATATATATATATATATATATATTATATATATATATATATATATATATATATATATATATATATATATATATATATATATATATATATATATATATATATATATATATATGATATATATATATATGATCAAATTTTATATATATATATATATATATATATATATATATATATATATATATATATATATATGAATATATATATATATATATATATATATATATATATATATATATATATATGAATAGTTATTAATATGTAATTAATAAAGGTCGAAAAACCAGAATAATAGAATAACTTTAATACGTAATTAGATTATAATTCTGGTTTTCCACATACATAAGTACATACATTACTGGATATATACAATGTATTATAGTTTTACATTTGTTATTTTTATCATTATTTATATCTTCTATTATGTGTATTGTTACTTTTATTATCTACGCTTGTACGTACAATTATTTTGCAATCCTTGAGGTTAAGATTGACAAATGCTCTTAACTAATTATAAGTAACAAAAAAAGAGTAAAAATACCCCCATAACATTCCAGACACAAACAGTCCATCACTGCTTGACACACGTAACGTAACGTTGCCGTCAAATTCAAATATGTAAATATGCTTTTTTCTTGAAAATGCTATAAGAAAAACTACTGAATATTTTCTCAAATTTCTTTTTTTATTTGAAAGTACAATCCTTCTGGTTAATAATGGAAAATAATTTCATTCAAATGGCTACACGATCGGTCCAATTTTTTAAGCACATTATCGATTGTGTGCAGCTGTATTTCACCAATGGCTTCACAAATATTGTCCTTTAAAGCGTCAATTGTCTCTGGCTTGTTGGCGTAACACTTATCTTTGACGGCACCCCACAAATAATAGTCCAACGGTGTCAAATCGCAGCTCCGAGGTGGCCAAACGACATCAGCTCTGCGGCTGATAATGCGATCTTTAAAAGCAGGGCGCAAAACATCGAGTGTAGCTTCGGCTGTGTGGCACGTAGCGCCGTTCTGTTGAAACCAAATGTTGCTAATATCCTCCTCTTCAATTTGTGTGAACAAAAATTCGTTCAACATTGCCCGATAACGATCGCCATTGACTGTAACGGCCACACCTTGGTCATTTTCGAAGCAAAATGGCCCCATTATGCCTCTGGACCAAAATCCGCACCAAACAGTTACTCGTCTTGGGTGTATCGGCTTTTCAATGTATGCGTGCTGGTTTTCTGTGCCCCAAATGTGCCAATTTTGCTTGTTTACATATCCGTCAAAATCAAAATGAGCTTCATCTGAAAAGATGATTTTTTTTTGGCAAAATCGGCATCTTCTGTAAGTCGATCGCAGGCCCAGATTCCCAGCGTTGTTCCAGCGTATACACAACCATATTCGTTCAGCAGAAGAATAAAACTAATTATCTGTCAAATCAGACATGAGCTAAGTGTTACCATTCACGAAATAAGCACTAGTTGAAAAAAAATATGGTAGTCGTACTGCTTTCTTTTTTTTAACTTTTTAAAAAACTATCAGACTTCATTAGATCAGAGGAATATTTTTATATAAACAAATAATATAAACAAGAAAAAAAGCAAATTTATCCGCTCGTACTATTGGTCTCTTTTAAAACAGCTGCTTTCTTTTACTTTACTTTGGTCTTTTACGTATCGTGAGAAGGTAAAAAATCTGTTGTAAGATTTTTACTCTCATTTTTAAAATACGGATTGAATTTTATAATATTTTCTTTCTGGTTTTACGTACGTAAAGTATTATCGTGTAAACTAGCCTTAAAACGGATGACTTTTGATTTTTTATAGGGCTACCAGATGAAATTAAAAAAAAAGTATCGTGGTATCGTTATCCAATTTTGAAGTTAATTTTTTTATTGCTTTGTGGAAACCCTTTAGGAATTATCACATCGTTAAAGCTTACATGGTCAGTAATAAAAACAGTGTTATTTTTTATTTTCTTTTTTTCCAAAAAGCGTTCATAATTTGAAGGCGGAAAATTAGCAATCTTGCAGCATCCTTTTTATATCTACACATTTTATTGAAAACGAAACAAAAGATAGGTACATATTCTTCAATCTAAAAACCTTATTTGGAAAAATCCAAATAATGGTATTACTGCATCAATTTTATTTGCGAAAATTAAAAAAATCGGTTATTAGACTCATTTTCGTCATTCTATTTTGCAAAACAAATTTTTAAATTAACTGGTAAGCACATATATAATATTTGTGTTATGTTCTTCTCAAATAACAAATTACATTATTACAGGGTTGGTAAGTCATTTTTTTAATGCAACTTTTAACAGGATGATATATTTTTTGTAGAAAGAAAACAATATTACGGTATATTTCTATAAAATAAAACCTTTCGAAATCGCTGTGATACAATTAATGACTATATATGACTATATATGACTATATAGGCTATCTTCAAAACATTTTCAACGGGTTTTATTAAAAAATTAAAACTGGTAAAAGTTTTGGTAACATCATTAAAAATTCATATGATAAAAAATTCTCTAATATATATTTGAGTGTTTAAGTTATTATTTGGGATAATTATTTAAATTCTCATCAGTGTCCGGCCAAAGACAAATGTGTTTGGTAAAATACGGTATACCAAACACATCTTTTGTACAAAGAATTTAAAACATAATACTGTCTATTGTTTGGGTTCCAATCGATTTCTTTTTTCGGTAATAATATTTCCAGCTAAGGAAGAAACGTGTTCGGATGCTGCGCTACTAGCAGGAATAGACAATATTTTCATAGCTAGTTTTGATAATTTGGGATATTTGAAGGAATTGTCTTTCCACCATAGCATTACGTCGAAATCCTCTGTAATCCCTACCTTTTTATTGCAGTAACGTTCGACTTCATCTCTTCCTCTTTCCAGTGTAGCGATAGGCGTGCTTATTGGACTTGGAGAGAATACACTTAAATTTGAAGTAGCTGGCTCAGGAGAAAATGGCTGGAAAAATTGTGGTGAAGTGCATATCGGGGACCCACATACTTCTGACGTGTGTGTGTCTTTAATAAATGCTTGTATTACTGATGTTGACTGACATGTGTGAGAAAAATCTATTAAAACTTCAGTATAATTTCCGGTTCGTTTTTCGATGGAAAATTCTTTTGTATTCTTTATTTCATTTGACTGCAAAGATATTGCAGGAGATAAAAAACAATAAAATAGTAAGTAAAATAGTTAAATTTGAACTCCATTTCTCCACTTGCGACATTATATTAACCTATAGAGCTGCGATTTTAGCTTCTGCATTTATTTTATTAAGAGAAGGAATAACTAAACCTAATTTAGGAGAAACACTCGCTTAAAGTTTTTTAAAAATAATTTCGAAGTCTTTGAAAATCTCTACTAAGCCTTGGAGGGCAGAATATTTAAAATTTAACATACTCCGCCTTTGAACATTATCCGCAAAAATTTCATTGATCTTTAAATAATATTTCAAAAACTGACTCAAATATTGCGAAATTCGAATTCCACCTTGTAGGACAATTGCTCTTCAAAGTTGTCTCCAGCATGTGCTGCTTATTGGCCTTTTTAATATATTTTACTATTTTTTGCAAACATTCATAAAACCTTTTAATTCATTTGTAGATTCGAAAGTATCGGTTAGCACATTAGCAAAAAGATTGGCTGAACAGTTGAATCTTGTGAAATCTCGTAGCGCACTTAAAATATTACTTACGCTATCAGTTACGAACACATATTTAATATATGTATTAGTCACATCGAATTCTTCAAAATCTCTGCTTATTTTTCCTTTTATGTTATGTTCTGTAATAGACAAATTTAAAAGTAAAATAGTGTTCTTGCGTTTTTAAATATTGGTAACAGTACAATTACCAATTACAGTTTAACGCAGGCTCTGAACGGCAAATATATTAGAGAAGTTTTCAATAGTAGTAATACTCATAACCAGTTACTAGCTAATGTTATGAGGTGATACCGCTGTTGAAAAAACTTTTTCTCTTTTTTCAGATGATCTGACCTGATATTGAACCGAGGACCTTCTGGTTGGCAGGCCATACCACAGCGGCACATGTATTAGACATAACATCCATAGAGTTCATTCCGAAGGTAACATCTACAAGTTCGAAATTTACTTAGAAGTATAAAGTGGCACACCATTTCTCTTAATGAAATCGTGGCTTCACATATCAATTGTAACTGTAGACTCACCATTGGTAATAAGATTCTGTATGTGTGTCCTTACACTGTGCATAAAGGTGTCTATTTCAATATTTTCATCGTACCTTCCACCGATTTGAAGACTTTTGAATCGTTTTACGAAAACCAGAGCCTTCAACGCTACTGAAAAGACGATAGTCTTTTATAGAAAAATCTGTGTCTTGTAAAATAAAACCATCAATATAATACTTTTTTTAGTTTTTCTTAGCACTTTGTATAGTCCTTCATTTATTTTCTTTCAAATTTCGGCACTGTTCTCCAAATTTGTACCGTACACTTTAAAAGTTTAAATTCTAATGAAAACGTGAAGACTCCGATTGGATTATTACTTACTGTTTTGGGGATTTCCCACATTTTTATTGCCCCATATTTCTTTTTAGAAATTTTTTTCAATGTAAGTATATGAAAATTGTTGGAAATTTATCATAAGTGAAAGATCGTAAATAATCTTATTAAGTCTTTGAACATATGTATATTTTATGTACGACAATTTTTTTCCATGAAATAGAAAAACAAAAGATTTTTTGTAATATTTCGCTCAAGTTTTTTAATGATTTTTATAAGAGGTAGTGTTCTTCAATGGGTTTTCCCAAAAAAAGAAAAAAAAACATTGCAGTGAGAATTAAAAAATGCAATAACAAACGCAATAATCTTTTGATTTTTCTATGCCGAACTTCTTTTTTATAAATTATCTTTTAATTGCTATGTAAAAAATTCTAAGAATTTGCTTAATACTTAAGATAACATTTTTTCTGTCTTGGGCATACATATATAAACCAGTCTAAAAAACACGCATGTCATATGAGTACTTATGCACATGAACTTAATGTACTCTCAATATTCTTCCATACACATTGATACAGATACTTCGAATGCATGAGTATGCGCAAATATGTTGCTTAAGTTACTTAAGATGGTTGTGTACAGACAAGTTTGTTAGAAGTATGAAGTGGAATTATATCTGTAAGTTGTTAAAATATTGGTATACATAGCACCCAAAAATATAGATAAGTACTTATGTATACTTTGTTTTTGAGAAAAATTGCGCCATATATATTTCTTTAAAGAACGAAATACACTATCAAGCAGATGGAAGCTGCATGCTAAATATGCCAAATTACTCAACTTGTTTGTAGAATGTTTATGTGATGTATTGGAAAACTCAAGTCATTACAACCGAGTCTGCAGGTGCTCAGTTGGAATATATCCTTCATAGGATGAGAATTTATATTCTACTTCTGAACGAGAACTTTTTGAAACCGCACCACAATTTCAAATTTGGGGACTATAAAATTTATAGTGATAATCCATCCACGTATGGCGAAGGTATTTTGATTACAATTAAGTTTGATATTAATCATACTTTATTACCAAAAATCAAAACAAGTATTGCTGAGAGTATATTAATTATATTGATGATTAATAGGTTCCCAATTATAATCATCATTATACTAACAACTTCAAGGCAGATTTGAATAAACTAATATCATTCTCTAACGACTTCTTAAGTTTGTGGATTTAAATGCGCAACAGAAAAATTTGAACTGCGTTTCGAACAACTCCGCTGGTAATGAGCTCTACAGTCATTGTCGTCAATCCAGCTACTACATATGTATGTGTACTACTCTACAGAACATACTCTCTTTGGTCGAAATATAAATCCTGTCCAGCCGTCTACTGTAAGCATTCTTTTGTCGAAATCTAGTCTTCATTTTCCGGACCTTAAGATAACTACCAAATGTTCTGAAGTCGGACCATGTTCCAATAACTTGTGTTATTTCTGGACAAATTCAATATATAGTATGACATATTCAATCCCCTTGTATCATCGTGCCGACTGGCTAGCGATCAGAATCTGGGTGGAGAATGAAATCAGGTACAGGATCATAAAGGATATAATTTGGATAACCTTGATTTTAATTTTGGTTAATTTATATCCAAAGTATAGTTGAAAGAGCTTTTATGAAAATTCCGGTCCCGAGAATGCTTGGCAGAGAGAAATCTCTACTATAAGGAGGATGTTAAAAGAAATAACTATAGACAGAAACTACAGAGAGGTATATTAACGCTAGGAATCTTTTGAAGTGTACCCTGGGGCAAATGTATAAACTAATTGATTTCCACCTTGATAGCGACCTAAATGGTTTATGGTCAAAATTTATTGGAAATATGCCAAAACTATGTGAAACTAAATGGCAACAGGAGATTATTTATTGATATTTATATAAATGGTGAGGTTTTGAAAACAGTACTGAGAAAGCAAATACGGCAGCGGACGTATTCGCTATTTTGCATTCCGCCATTTTCAATTATCCTTTGCCCATGGACGCGGCTGTCTCAGACGTTTTTCAAGATCTGAATGATAGAGTTCTTGACAGATCTAATGTAGAACTCACCGATTTAACTTGTGATGTTTCTGAAAACGATCAAGCCCCGGGCTTAGATGACGCTAATAACATTATCCTTAAGAATATGACCGATAACTTTTTTGAGAACTAGAGTAAAGTTTTTAATTCTTGTTAATTGGTAGCTTATTTTCCTATGATTTATAAGAAGGTTAAAATAATCCCAATTTCTAAGCCGAGAAGGATCCTAAATTAGCTATAGGCCAATCAACATTCTAAGTCTATTAAACGAGGTGTTTAAAAAGATAAGAAGCAATTAGAATCAGAATAATATCATTAATCCGCAACAGTTCGGATTTCGCATTCTACAGTACATCAATTAAAAAGAGTCGTTAGCTTTCTTGAACATAACGCAAAAAATCGTAAGAGTACAGGCGTTAATTTACTCTATACTCAATTTACATATCGGATATTACCGTTCCTAAGAATCATAAAATGACGTTTTAAGCGGATGACATTGTTTTCATTTGCTGCGGTAAGGTGTCCAACGCAATAATCAAGAAAATGGAGGTTAGTTTAAAGCTTAACCACAAGTATTTTGGCAGGTGGAAAATAAGACTCAGGCTATAATATTTCCGTATAATAGTGTTACAAAAATAAGGTTAGGCACCCCTGCGTTCATTACATTGCTAAAAAGAATCAATAAAAGCCGCATAAACAACTATACGTACCGTGTACAAAAAACCAAATCGACAACAACAAACATTAGCAGAAATAAAGTAATACAAATAAAACGACAACAACCAAAATTAACAGAAAAGAAAACCAATAAGTGACAACAAAATTCTGTATCGTGCATTCATTGCGAACGGTTGTGTTACGGAAGTTTTTTGCTTTGCGCGTATTTTTCAATACGAACGAAGTTGTTGAACAAAGTGTGTGGGTTTTACCTGCGCTACCTGAAACGGAAAACACATAGGGGTTGTTTATTGTGAATTGCTGTGATTGAAGAGCTGACGTGTACATAAACACGTGGAAATTTATTTCACAAGGAGAGTAAGTGGTGACGTGTTCGTATTCTACTTATAAGAATACAACGCGAATATAATGGCCGACAGGGATGCGTCCTGCCCTAAAAAGAGGGCGCGGGTGGTAACTGCGGAGGAGCTACTCCGTACGCTAGAACTGAAGGAGAAGGAGGTGAATTCCCTGAGGCACGAGAACGATCGTCTCAGGAAGGCCATGGAACAGATGATGGCGAGGTTCAATAGGAAATTTGGCGATGAGAGTGGTGAAGAGGAATCCACTGACGAGGAGAATGAGGAGATGGTCACCGAGGAGGTGCACATTCCATGTAAAGTCGTGCCTGACAAGGGGACTGCTGTGGGCAGTGAACACGATAAGAGTGAAGGCTCTAAGCCTTCAAAGGAGGCCGTAAAAACCAGGGCTGTAGACGATGGTAAAGCGGGTCAGAACCTAAAGAAGGCAAGTAAGCGCGTGAAGGTCCCGGTGCTTACGACATATAATATTAACATAAAGTTTCTGACTAGTGACCTCAACAAACTTTTGGGGCACAAGGAGTACAAATTGAAGATTTTGGGCGCAAATGTGACCAATATAGAGGTCTGCACCTTGGCAGACTACGAGAAGGTGAAGGCGATGCTGAAGAAGAGCGGTGTCTCATTCTACACCTATACACCGAAGGACCAGATGCCTTACTCAGTGATGCTGAAGGGCCTATCGGGCACCTTTGAGGCAGATGAAGTCGCCGAGTACCTAAATGGTCTGGGCATTAGAATGCAGATTGTGAGTCTCCGGAAGCTGAAGGGGGACAAATGGATCCTTAGTCTGAGCAGAGACTCGGACCTGAAGGCGTTCCAGGGCATCAGATACATTCTGCACTGTATAGTGTATATTGAGAAACCGAAAAGAAAGGGGCTGACGCTGTGCTACAACTGTCAGCGATATGGGCATGTGTCGACCAACTGTAACATGCCATATAGGTGTGTTAAATGCGGAGGTTCCCACGGACCGGGGAAATGCAATGTCCCACCCAAGGGAGAGAATAGCGCGGAGAAGGTAGTGACTGATCCTACCACGGGACAGGCTGTGAGAAGGATTGGACTGCCGGTAAGGTGCGCCAACTGCAACGTTGAAGGACACGCGGCAAGCTCTGCTGAGTGCCCGAGACGCCAGGAGCTTCTGAGGAAAGCTGCTGAGAGGAAGGCAGTTGCAAAAAACAGCAGCGTTACGGCTGCGAGAAACTCTACACGTACGGGTGTATCGTACGCTGCTGTAGCTGGTGGTGTTGGAGTGCCCCAGAGGCCCCTTCAGGCTCCGTCTAGCGGCCTTACACTGGAAGCGGCGAGAGGAAATTTTAATCTCATCGATGGAGATTGCAGAAGATTTTTTGGAGGTGGTCTATTGCACTGCTTGAGCAAGATAGGAGGTTTTGCTCTTGAATACGGCAGACTTAGGACTGATGAGGATAAATCCCAGGCACTCCTGGGAATGCTGTTGAGTCTTCAGAATGGTTCGCACAATTAAGTGTATCTTGTGAATGTCAACTCGATAGTGTCCAGGCATAAAAGACACTATTTAAACTTGTTCCTGGAGGAACATGGACCGGATGTTCTGATGGTGGCTGAACATAAACTGTCTTCGAGGCATATTTTTGAGATGAGAGGATACACGACCTTTAGGCAGAATCGTGTCAATTGACGGGGTGGCGGTACTGCTGTACTTGTTCGCGACAGTCTGCACGCTGAGAGGGTTCCGTTGGATATGGGAAATGTGGAGTGCACGGCGGTGAGGATTCGTCGATCTGGTGGGATGGCATTGACTATTGTGTCAATGTATCTGCGACCCAGGGACACTCTTTGCCCAGCGGATTTGGATCCCCTGGTTGGATTGTCAGCGGCGGGATCGCTCCTGGTTGGAGGGGATCTGAACGCGAAGCATGAGTACTGCGGTGGAAGTGTCTGCAACCGCAGTGGCGACTGCCTCAGAGAATTCCTGAGGATGTGTCCTGAGCTGGAGATACGTCGCACGGAGGCCCCGACATGTTTCCATGTGGGAAACCCATCGTTTATCGACGTGGTCATGACATCATCTGATATTGTACCGGTGCTGGAAGGTGCTGATGGGCTTAAGACTCTGCACTACGAGTCTGACCACAGGGCTGTGGAGTTGATCTTGCGGATGGATGGGCTTTGCGGTAGGGAGCAGCGATATCTCTTTGACTTTGACAGGATGAATACGGGGGCTTTCAACTCGGTACTATCTCGTGATTTGCCTGACCTTATGCTTCTGTCGGTTCGGAATGTGACCTCCCGCGAGATTGATGACTGCATCGAGTCTATGACTGGCGTTATTAGAACTGCGATGGAGGAATCGGTTCCAAGACTACCAGTACGTCATGCCGGCGTGCTAAGACTCCCCGACAACATCCTCGGCTTCATATCGGAGAAGAGGAGGCTTCGGAGGATACTGAGGAGGACGGGAGATGTCTCGAGAATTCCCATATTGAGGGCTGAGATAAGAAACCTGGATAGGATAATCCAGGGTGCAATTGCTTTGTTTGAGCGGAAATATTGGACGGATTATCTATGGAGTATTAAGGTGGACAACAGGACTTTTCGAAAAGTGAAGGGTGCAGCAGGTGTGCGGCGAAGGTTGGCGATTGCTGATATAATGAGGGATGATGGAGTACTCATCACGGATGACGGTGGCAAGACGAATCTTTTGGCTGAACGTTTCTGCGGTGTACAGAGAGCTGCTGTAAATCTCCAGTCCTCCACTATCGTAGGGATGGTCTTGGAGGAGGTATCGGGGCTGAGGAATCAGGCCCCGATTATTGAATTTGGCCCGGATATTACGGCGGATGGTATTCGATGTGGAGATTTCGCTGGAGGAGGTTTTTCTTTGCTGACTCCCTCTGATATTGGCAGGGCATTGTCCAGTAGACCTAACAAGAGATCCAGCGGGCCGGATGGCATACCGGACCTAATCCTGAGGAAGACGGACGCCACCACATGGAGGTGCTTGGCGTTGGTGCTTAACCACTGTTTCAACATTGGTTACTTCCCGAGAGCATGGAAGGGTGCGATCATTGTGCCTATACCCAAGCCGGGGTCTGACCCTGGGGGTGCTGGTGGCTACAGACCATATCTCTGCTCTCTAGCCTGGGTAAGCTTATGGAGTGGTTTATTTTGGAGCGTATGAGAAGATTCATGTACGATAACGAGATATTGCTGGATTGCCAATTTGGATTTAAGAGGGGCCACTCTACGTCCCATGCACTGATGGCACTTGCGGACTATGTAGCAAGGGGACTGAATAGGAGATATCCGACGATTGCTGTGAGCCTGGACTTCGCAAAGGCTTTTGACAATGTTTGGCAGGAGGGTATAGTTCATAAGATGATGTCGTTCGGTTTCGACAGGTATCTCTGCGGAATTGTTGCGGAATTCCTGAGGGATCGCTCCCTCAGAGTGAGAGTGGGCGATACACTCTCTGATGAGAGAAATGTTGTTGCTGGAGTGCCGCAGGGGTCACTACTGGGACCTGTACTATTCAACATATTCATGTCGGATATACCTCGGCCACCTGACGGAGATTTACTCCTTCTGTATGCAGACGATGTGCTGGTTGCGGCATCTGGACCCAGAGCGGCAAGGGTGAATGAGAGACTCAGCGGATACCTGGGTAGACTGCACGGATACTTCTGCAAATGGGGTCTCTGCCTGAATATGGAAAAGACGGATTGCGTAATATTTAAGGGACGGCGTGGACGGCTGTATCCCAACGCAAGGAAGTTCGTACCGGTGCTAAGGGTAGGCGGTGAAGTTGTAAAAGTCTCCGATAGGATTAAGTATCTCGGGGTGATTTTCCACGAGAGCTTTGAGTTTTATCGACATGTGGATTTCGTTTTGGATAGGATGAAGGGGATATACCACTCCTACTGTAGGTTATTGCGCCGAAGGGAAGGTTTGCGTAGGGAGGTAAAGCTGCTTATATACAGGCAGATCATCAGACCTCTGATGTCTTATGCCTTCCCTGTCTGGTTTGGGATTTCGTCCCATCAGATGGAGAGGCTTGGTTTCGAGAGGATCGATGTTTTTCTTATGAGGACTGCGCTGAGATTTTTGGAACGATCGTCCGCCCTGGAGAATGGGATGGTGAATGGCTGCTTCGAGGGGAGGAGTGATATGGAGACCCTAAGTGTGCACAGATACCTGTTGCCTGTGGATCTCCTAACGTTGAGGGACGAGGGGCTGCTCTATGGTGACGAGGGCCTGCTATTTTATCACAGGAGGGTTAATACGCTGGATTTGGACAGCCTGGTGTATAACACTGCACAGTGAGGTGGATGTCTGTGCCTTGTTGTTGTTAATTAGTTGTAAGTAGTGTTTTAAGTTAGTTTTAAGCATATGAGTGTTTCCGTTTTTCCATTTTTTGCGGAATATAGTATAAGAGTTGATTTGTTTTAGTGATGGATTGCGGCTAATCTGCATTATTTTAAGTTTTAGTTGATAAGTCTGTGATAAGTATCATTTACGCATAGAATAAGTATATACATGATTAATTAGTTTAAGATAAACTATGTAAAGAACGAAATATTTGGATGAATAAAGATAAAGAAAAAGAAGATATTGCAATAAGTGACAATAACAGGCAACAAAAACTAACAAAACCTGAAAGAAGTAGATGTTTACATTCGCATGGTTTCATAAGAACTAAAAATAATATCAAAGAAAGAAATTGAATCTACCGGAAATATTGAGAGGTTCGAAAGCTTTCGAGTTACTGTTTACTCAGCCATATAAAAAGCGCATCAATGCGGACAGCAAGTAGTTTATTTTGTGTAATCTCAGTGAACGAATTATCGGTTTAAACTAAAGAGAGGTTAGTTTGGTTAAACTCTGGTTGAAGAGGTTGTGATCGAACCTAAGTTGTAACTACGAACGCGTTGGAAGATTTTTGGGTAGAAAGATCTGTCGAGTAATAGTTGTTGTTTACAAAGTTGTAAACAGAAAGAGTAATTAAGAATAGAAATTGTTATTGCTTGTACATTGCTTGTACAAAGCTATGGTGCACAAAACTGTGTAAATAAAGAATTTTAATTAAAAACTGAACACAAAATTTATTTTATTACTAACTACAATCTACTCGCGTTTTTAAATAGGTTAAAACGTGACAATAGATCTCTGAAACGTACCCCTATTCTACTGATTTGCTGCACAGCAACTTTAACCACATAATGATTGAATCTTTCGCAAGGGAACTGACTAGGAATATCGAACGGTTATTATTCGACTGAATTTAACAGGTTTTATTGGTTTTTCCGAATACGAATTTATTAAACCAGCTATTTTAGCGCAAATAACCGCTTATATTATGTATGAATAATATCTATACATGTTATTAAAAACATTGCAAAATTTGATCATAATTTAAAATTTTTCTAAGTGTAGGTTTTGACCATAGAAGAACGAAAAAATGTTTACACCCACATGGGCAACAACTTTTTTTCAATTTCTGTAAATGAACAAAAAAGTTTTAGGTATAGAGTTTGACAGCTAGAGGAAAAGCAGCGGATGTTTAGCTGTTTGATTAGAACTATGAAAATAAAAGAATAAAACGTTCTTGTAACTATTTGAAGATCGGTTTTTGAAAAAAGTCGAATAATGGATCTCCAAGAACTGACTGTCATTCAATGAAAAGTGCAGAAAGTCTACATACGAGTACATATAATATACTGTGAAATTTGCTAAATGGTCATTAGATATCTTTTTTAATAAATTTAAATAATTAATTTAGTTAATATTTTAAAAATTTTTTATATTTAAAGTTTGTACAAGGTTTTTAGACAACTTTTCCTCAATTCTGTGATTTTAGTACTTATATTCATTTAATTATTACGATTTTTGTTGTAATACTTTAAGTAAAATCACATAACAATGTAATATATTATTTCAGAAAGGAGATATCAATAAAGATTGTAATAATAGGTTTGTTCAACTTGCAGAAACTTATAACGGGAGAGTAAAAAAAAATTTTGCAATGTTTTTATCAATTTTTACTAGAATTTCTTAAATATCGCAAAATTTTTTTTAATTTGCAATTTTTTTTGATTTGTAAAGATAAACACAAAACAATTGTTAAAATAATTATTGCAAGTAAAAATTTTACCAGCAAGAATTTGCAATTTTTTGTGTCTCAATTTATTACTACCTTCTGACGTTCTCTCGTTGCAAATTTTTTGAGTTAATAAACCCTTTTCCAGTAACAATTGCTACAAATTCGTAACAATTTTTAGTTATTGAACAAACATGATAATAATATATTAGGTTTGCTCTTCGTTTGCATCTATAATAATTTTAATTCAAAGACTTCACCCGATTTACCACCGACGAGAATTGTACGTTCAGGATCTTTCCCATTTTTCAAGACTTATGTATATGTATGTATATTATTCTAAGTAAAATAGAAAAAATTAAATATTATAAAAAAGAAAGGCAATGATCCAATTTGGCTCCAAGTCTTTCTATGGGAAGCAGCTTCGCTTTCAATCTGTTTTCTCTAGAAATGGGCCGATTCCGGTTCTATTAAATCCCTGTGAGTTCCATACACAGGCCTGTTCCGCTAAGTCGTGGTATGATATTAATTCACTACGTTAACGATCATCTTACTAGAACTTGCTAAAGTCATAAACGGTATTAAATAATTCGATTTTTCGTATCATTCGTGTATCACAAACCCCTACAAAAAATCAAAAATCGGTTCAATTTCCACAAAACGATCGTTATCTGGAGGATTAGCCAAAACCAAATACGAACATAGCTTCCATTCCGGCGGTTGTCACTTTACCATTATCCATAGTCATACGTAGTATGTTTAGTATGGCACAGCCTTTGCGGAAAATTTCGAATTACAATACAATAGATGTTATGTGTTTGTTTTTTCTTATTGTTGTATTCTTTTCGCAAGATTGTACGATTTTTTGCAAACTGAAAGAAGGTTTTGTTGTCTTTAAGAATTTGCCCAAAATATGATAATTATGTCAATATATTTCATCATAACTTGAAAACGACCGATTTTGATGCAAGTATAACTCAAAACCAAAGTCAGAACTTCTTGCGTCAAGATTTTCCCTGAAAAGTCTGAGGAATGGCGACTCTACATTGATTCAGCAAAGAAAAGCATACGTATATGTATGTATAATTTAAGTACTTAACATCTAAAATTCCCTTTCTGAAAAATTTTTTATGGCTTTTTGGAAAAAAAAAATTGCTATAATTTTGCGCGAAAAATTTTTTTCCCAGCTAAGTTGTGAATAACTCGAAAATAAGAATAATAACGAAACTATTGAAAATACAAAAATAATGATGTGATTTATAGGAAATTTTGTTCCTAAACGTTTGGTTGTACTTGCATCAAAATTTACCACGCTCATAAAAAAAAATTGAGCCCGATGGAAAAAAACTGAAAACGGATTTGAGTTCAGCGCATCAAAATCATTATATTTCATATAGTTTTATTCAAATGCGAGAAAACTTTTTGTTTTTTGTAGACCAGTGTTATTATTATTATTTTACTTTTGTTTTACTTACTTCGAATAGAATTTTCTATATCATTTTCTAGATATTGGCTGTTTGCTGACACACCAGCATTAAAATCTTCATCTTTTTAATTTATTTCTTCTGTTTCATTTGTTTTTACATTTTTATTATTTGAAAGAAGATTATTTCTTTTCTTTCCCTTTTTATACTTTTTATATTTATTAGACATGTTAAACTTTTTATTTAAATATTTTTTTCTTTTAGTATTTTTTACAGGATTGGTGCGTTCTGGAGGAATATACTGCAAGCGATCACAACTATATAACTTTTCGAATCGCACAGAGGCCAAATTCCACCTCGACTCAGAGAACGAAAGAACCAGAAGATGGAACGTGGCCAAACTTAATTCTGAGGCATTTTTGACAAATTGCGATCGTAGTTGCCGTAGTTGTTAATTGTAGTTTTAAATGGAAAGCGCATATAGAAAATCTTCAGAAGAAGCTAAGAAAAGCATCGTATATGCTCTATTATTTAAGTCGTTACTCTACTTATAGCGTATTGCAACAAGCGTACTTCGCATTGGCCGAATCATATATTTGGCACGGTATAACAGCATGGGGAAATGCAAAATACAGCAGTACTCTACATAAAAATCAGAACCAGATTTTGAAAATATTATGGAGAAAATATAACGTTACTATCGAAAACAATATATATCAAACCACCTCACATATTACCCGGAACAATAACACAATACAGAATATTGCAACATCTATGAACAACTTTAATTCTACTAACAACACAACAGGAAGTCATGCACAGAAACATAACAGATAATAAAAACATTACAGATATTGGAATCGTCAACTACAATAGTCCACAAATTATTGAAACAATACAAAACGACCGCGGTGAGAGCATAGCAACTGAATGTATAGCTAAAGGTCTTCAGATACTTAACGTCAAAAACATTTACTATGCAACATTGGCCAAAGAATTCTTTAACGACACCAGATTTTTAGCATCTATTGATCATCCGCAGGACACCAGACAAAGAGCTCAACGAAAAATAAAAATAAATACGGCAGGAGCACGTTATCTGTAATGATACCATCGATACTAAACAAAATACCAACTTATATTATTAGTACATTAAACCCATACAAAAGAAATAAATTAATAAAAGGATATTTTATAAATACATAAATATCAAATCAAGATAGACATGAATAAATCTATAATACAAAAATTAGTAAGGCACTTTATGAGATTCTGAAGTAAATATGTGTATATTTTTATATGATAATTTTAATTAAATTTACATTTATTTTTAAGAAAGATTTAATTATAAAACTGTACTCAAAAGAACAAATATATGATACTGTACTGCAGACAAGCTTTTGAGCTTTGCGGGCTTTATATAAATTTGTAAAAGGTATTTTAAAGAATTAATAAATAAAAATCTATCAAAAAAAGAGCTATCCTTGTCAGAAAGAAAGCAAAGTGGGAGGAGCTCAGAAGTAATCTGAATGAAAATGATCATTGATGGTATCGTTAGGAACCCGCTGGAAATGGAACGTGAGCCCGAAACTGTTGAGATATTCCCGCCCTTTAATGAAGAGGAATTAAAAGCATCCGCGAGAAGTCTAAAAAATAACAAGGCCCACAGGCCAGATGGAGTACCACCTGAGATTCTCAAACTACTGGAGGAGAAGCGACCGAGTGCACTACTGGAAGTCAACAATGCCTGCATTGCACAGAGTAACTTTTCCAAACAATGAAAGATACACAGACTCACACTAATAAGTAAGGGAAGAAGTGAACCGACCAACCATCGTCATATCGACCTCTCTGTATGTTGGAAAGTGCCGGCAATAGAGAAGATTCTGAAGCGCAGATTAGCAGAATCTGTTAGGACTGCTGGAGGTTATTCGATTAGGCAATTTGCTTTCCGGATGGGAAAGTCGACCTTTGGTGCCAAAGCGGAGGTGGTGGAATGCGTCGAGCGCGCCCAGTTGAGACGATACTACCCAAAACGCATAATTGTTTTGGCTACCCTTGATGTGCGTAATGCCTCCAACAGCCTGCGTAGATATTATGAAGGCATTGCGGGATAGATTTCGCACCCCGAATTCCCTGCTAAAAGTGATTACGATGTACCTGGTTCTCACAGCACACTCCAGCCCTTCTCATTTTGAAGCATAAGCATTCGAAAAAGGTTTGCTCGGCATCATCGTCCGTTAACACGCAATAAATATAACCTGGGTCACGAACATTGCCATGCGGTACTCAATCCATATATCTACGTGTGGGATAAGTCCTGCCGTCCACCTACCATTCAGCTCTTCACTCCCTCTCCAGTGTGGTTTTGACATTTCTAATAATAAATTATTATCATTATTATTATTATTATTATTATTATTATTATTATTATTATTATTATTATTATTATTATTATTATTATTATTATTATTATTATTATTATTATTATTATTATTATTATTATTATTATTATTATTATTATTATTATTATTATTATTATTATTATTATTATTATTATTATTATTATTATTATTATTATTATTATTATTATTATTATTATTATTATTATTATTATTATTATTATTATTATTATTATTATTATTATTATTATTATTATTATTATTATTATTATTATTATTATTATTATTATTATTATTATTATTATTATTATTATTATTATTATTATTATTATTATTATTATTATTATTATTATTATTATTATTATTATTATTATTATTATTATTATTATTATTATTATTATTATTATTATTATTATTATTATTATTATTATTATTATTATTATTATTATTATTATTATTATTATTATTATTATTATTATTATTATTATTATTATTATTATTATTATTATTATTATTATTATTATTATTATTATTATTATTATTATTATTATTATTATTATTATTATTATTATTATTATTATTATTATTATTATTATTATTATTATTATTATTATTATTATTATTATTATTATTATTATTATTATTATTATTATTATTATTATTATTATTATTATTATTATTATTATTATTATTATTATTATTATTATTATTATTATTATTATTATTATTATTATTATTATTATTATTATTATTATTATTATTATTATTATTATTATTATTATTATTATTATTATTATTATTATTATTATTATTATTATTATTATTATTATTATTATTATTATTATTATTATTATTATTATTATTATTATTATTATTATTATTATTATTATTATTATTATTATTATTATTATTATTATTATTATTATTATTATTATTATTATTATTATTATTATTATTATTATTATTATTATTATTATTATTATTATTATTATTATTATTATTATTATTATTATTATTATTATTATTATTATTATTATTATTATTATTATTATTATTATTATTATTATTATTATTATTATTATTATTATTATTATTATTATTATTATTATTATTATTATTATTATTATTATTATTATTATTATTATTATTATTATTATTATTATTATTATTATTATTATTATTATTATTATTATTATTATTATTATTATTATTATTATTATTATTATTATTATTATTATTATTATTATTATTATTATTATTATTATTATTATTATTATTATTATTATTATTATTATTATTATTATTATTATTATTATTATTATTATTATTATTATTATTATTATTATTATTATTATTATTATTATTATTATTATTATTATTATTATTATTATTATTATTATTATTATTATTATTATTATTATTATTATTATTATTATTATTATTATTATTATTATTATTATTATTATTATTATTATTATTATTATTATTATTATTATTATTATTATTATTATTATTATTATTATTATTATTATTATTATTATTATTATTATTATTATTATTATTATTATTATTATTATTATTATTATTATTATTATTATTATTATTATTATTATTATTATTATTATTATTATTATTATTATTATTATTATTATTATTATTATTATTATTATTATTATTATTATTATTATTATTATTATTATTATTATTATTATTATTATTATTATTATTATTATTATTATTATTATTATTATTATTATTATTATTATTATTATTATTATTATTATTATTATTATTATTATTATTATTATTATTATTATTATTATTATTATTATTATTATTATTATTATTATTATTATTATTATTATTATTATTATTATTATTATTATTATTATTATTATTATTATTATTATTATTATTATTATTATTATTATTATTATTATTATTATTATTATTATTATTATTATTATTATTATTATTATTATTATTATTATTATTATTATTATTATTATTATTATTATTATTATTATTATTATTATTATTATTATTATTATTATTATTATTATTATTATTATTATTATTATTATTATTATTATTATTATTATTATTATTATTATTATTATTATTATTATTATTATTATTATTATTATTATTATTATTATTATTATTATTATTATTATTATTATTATTATTATTATTATTATTATTATTATTATTATTATTATTATTATTATTATTATTATTATTATTATTATTATTATTATTATTATTATTATTATTATTATTATTATTATTATTATTATTATTATTATTATTATTATTATTATTATTATTATTATTATTATTATTATTATTATTATTATTATTATTATTATTATTATTATTATTATTATTATTATTATTATTATTATTATTATTATTATTATTATTATTATTATTATTATTATTATTATTATTATTATTATTATTATTATTATTATTATTATTATTATTATTATTATTATTATTATTATTATTATTATTATTATTATTATTATTATTATTATTATTATTATTATTATTATTATTATTATTATTATTATTATTATTATTATTATTATTATTATTATTATTATTATTATTATTATTATTATTATTATTATTATTATTATTATTATTATTATTATTATTATTATTATTATTATTATTATTATTATTATTATTATTATTATTATTATTATTATTATTATTATTATTATTATTATTATTATTATTATTATTATTATTATTATTATTATTATTATTATTATTATTATTATTATTATTATTATTATTATTATTATTATTATTATTATTATTATTATTATTATTATTATTATTATTATTATTATTATTATTATTATTATTATTATTATTATTATTATTATTATTATTATTATTATTATTATTATTATTATTATTATTATTATTATTATTATTATTATTATTATTATTATTATTATTATTATTATTATTATTATTATTATTATTATTATTATTATTATTATTATTATTATTATTATTATTATTATTATTATTATTATTATTATTATTATTATTATTATTATTATTATTATTATTATTATTATTATTATTATTATTATTATTATTATTATTATTATTATTATTATTATTATTATTATTATTATTATTATTATTATTATTATTATTATTATTATTATTATTATTATTATTATTATTATTATTATTATTATTATTATTATTATTATTATTATTATTATTATTATTATTATTATTATTATTATTATTATTATTATTATTATTATTATTATTATTATTATTATTATTATTATTATTATTATTATTATTATTATTATTATTATTATTATTATTATTATTATTATTATTATTATTATTATTATTATTATTATTATTATTATTATTATTATTATTATTATTATTATTATTATTATTATTATTATTATTATTATTATTATTATTATTATTATTATTATTATTATTATTATTATTATTATTATTATTATTATTATTATTATTATTATTATTATTATTATTATTATTATTATTATTATTATTATTATTATTATTATTATTATTATTATTATTATTATTATTATTATTATTATTATTATTATTATTATTATTATTATTATTATTATTATTATTATTATTATTATTATTATTATTATTATTATTATTATTATTATTATTATTATTATTATTATTATTATTATTATTATTATTATTATTATTATTATTATTATTATTATTATTATTATTATTATTATTATTATTATTATTATTATTATTATTATTATTATTATTATTATTATTATTATTATTATTATTATTATTATTATTATTATTATTATTATTATTATTATTATTATTATTATTATTATTATTATTATTATTATTATTATTATTATTATTATTATTATTATTATTATTATTATTATTATTATTATTATTATTATTATTATTATTATTATTATTATTATTATTATTATTATTATTATTATTATTATTATTATTATTATTATTATTATTATTATTATTATTATTATTATTATTATTATTATTATTATTATTATTATTATTATTATTATTATTATTATTATTATTATTATTATTATTATTATTATTATTATTATTATTATTATTATTATTATTATTATTATTATTATTATTATTATTATTATTATTATTATTATTATTATTATTATTATTATTATTATTATTATTATTATTATTATTATTATTATTATTATTATTATTATTATTATTATTATTATTATTATTATTATTATTATTATTATTATTATTATTATTATTATTATTATTATTATTATTATTATTATTATTATTATTATTATTATTATTATTATTATTATTATTATTATTATTATTATTATTATTATTATTATTATTATTATTATTATTATTATTATTATTATTATTATTACTATATTATGGCATGGTCCCAAAACATAAAGCTTACGGCTATATTGGAAGCAATGTCTCGCGACCTGATCAAAAAATTAAGCAGTGAATACAGTTGAACGGAAACAGCCAACAACCTAAAAAGGATGATTTAAATAATGACAAACTGTACAAGATACGCCCTTTGCTAAATATCCTCAAGGAGAACTTCAATAATCTACCTCAGGAAAAGCATCAAAGTGTTGATGAACAGATAATTGCATTCAAAAGTATACATCGATATAAATTCATATATTCATAAATTTATACTGTTACTCTTGGTTATAGGACGGTCTACTTATAAAAAATATAACCCAGCGAAGCCCCACAAATGGGGTTTGAAAATGTTTACTCGTGCTGATATGCTCATGGAGCTGTACAAAGTTAACCACTACTCAAGAAAATGGTACATAAGAATCTTCTATTGGTGGCTAGGAAGATCCGTTACAAATGCCTGGTTGCTTTATAAAAACATCTTCGTGTACTTCAACCCAACCAGAAACATTCCATTAATATAATTTCAACTTGATATTGCTCATGCACTTTTGCAATATATTTTCGTTTATAGTTTCTCTCGCTCGAGCAGTGTAGCTTCGCAAAGTACCAAAAAGTATAAGTTCCAGCCTAACCCTTCAGATGCAAAGCGGTATGATAAAGTGGATCATTGGGTAGTATTTGGTGAAAAGGGTCGCTGCAGATTGTGCAAAACAGGAACTTCAATGTCTAAATGTCTTAAATGTTAAGTCCATCTTTGCTGTAATAATAACAAAAATGGTTTTTTGTCCTTATTACGGCTATAATTACAAAACAAAATATTTTTTATATACCACAATTGCCCAGCGGTGCCCACCAGCAACTTTCTCTACCGCCCAAACAAATGGGCGTGGTAACTTGATATTTTGGCCAGACACTCCTTACATAACTACAAAATGATTAATAGTAAAACAATATTTTTAGGGATACAGATAAAAACTTTGGGTCGAAAGGGTTAAAAAAAAATACCAGGTACTTAGCATTACAAAATCAATGGCTAATTACGTTTGATATTGTACATATTTTTTAATTCCCATTGCAATTTTTTATTTTTATTGGAAAACCCATTGAAGAACACTACCTGCTATAAAAGTCATTAAAAAACTTGGGCGAAATATTAAAAAGAAATAATTTTTTCCAATTTCATGGAAAAAGATTATCGTACATAAAATATATGTTCAAAGGCACATATACATACAAACGCTTAATAAGAATATTTACGATCTTTCACTTATGGCAAATTTCCAGAAATTTTCATACGCATACCTACATAGAAGATCAGAAGAAAAAACTTTATACAAAAATATGGGGCAATAAAAATGTGGGAAATCCCCAAAATTAGACAGTAAATAATAAGCCAATCGGAGTTTTCACGTTTCATTAACATTTCAACTTTTGAAGTATGTACACAAGTTTTAATAATGGAGCACTGTGATGACATTTTATGTGCTAAGAAAAACTGGAGAGCCGAAAGATTTTTAAATTTGTAAAGAAGGCAACATTAATTTTAATTAAGCTGACGTTCATTCACAACCTCATGATAGTACACCAATTCAAATAAATACCGAAGAGAAAAGTGCTTGCGCTGTAGCATTCATGGATTTTGCTATAGAAGACTTTCGTCCTTTCAGTAGCGTTGAAGACTCTAGTTTTCGAAAATGAATTCAAGTGTCTAAAAATTGGTGGAAGTGTGGTAAAATTGTTGACTTACACAGCTTTATCCCCAGCGCAAGGAAACCGGAAAACCAAATCGATGGCCACAGAGAAAAGAAATAAAACCACACATACAGAATCTTGTTACCAATGGTGAGGCTGAAGTTTCAATTGATATGTGTAGCGACGATTTCATTAAGTGCAATTTCTTGTATGCCACTTCCAAGTAAATTTCGAATATTATGTGTAATACAGCAGTTAATATACATAAAAGAAAAATAAGCAGCTTTTTTGAAGAACTCGATGTGACTGGTATATCAAATATGGTTTTCGTAACAGATCGCGGAATTCATATTTTAAGTGCAATAAGAGATTTCACAAGAGTAAACTGTTCAGCTCATCTTTTTTTATTGTCCTAACCGATGCATTCGAATCTAAAAATTAATTAAAGGGGATTACAAATACTTGCAAAAAATAGTAAAGTACTTTAAAAAGGCAAATAAGCGGCACATGCTGGAAACAACTTTGAAGAGCAATTGTCCCACAAGTTGGAATTCGAATTTCGTAATATTCGATATTTGAAATTCTTGCGGATAATGTTCAAAGGCGAAGTATGTTAAGTTTTAATTATTCTGTCCTCCAAGGTTTAGTAGAGATTTACAAGGACTTCGAAACAATTTTGTTTCGTTATTCTATACCTTAATAAAATTAAATGTTCTGCCATTTTCAAAATAATGAAGAAGCTGAAATCGCCGCTCTAAGAATTAAAATAATGTTGCAGTTGTGGAAATGGAGGCCAAATTTAACTATTTTAAATAAAGTAGCATTGTTATTATATCCTCCTTCATTATCTTTACAGTCAAATGGAATGAATAATAACAAAATTTTTGCTTAAACATACAAATATTTATTATTATTAATTTTTTTTATCATATGAAGTTTAAATGATGTTAATTTTATCAAATATTTTTTATCAGTTTTTATTTTGCTATACAAAACAAGCAATTTAATTTTTTAAATAAAACCCGCTGAAAATGTTTTGAAAATATCGTTACTAAAATGCCAAATATAAAACACTTTTATTCATTGTGTCACAACGATTGCAAAAGGTTTTATTTTGTAGAAATATACTCTAAGTATACTCTGTGTATATACATATACCCAAGTATAAATATACCCATAATCATAATCACTACGCTTATGAGCAGTGTTGTCGTTATTTTTTTTTTTTTAGAAAAACTGAAAATTAAAAAGAAAAAAAAACTGAAAAGAAAGTACTGCACGTACTTAAAAAATAATAATAAATAATAATGTTTTATTATTTACGGGTATGTTCTACTCAGCGAAAAGGACCCAAATTTAAAACTAGTAAATTTTCAAAAACAAATAAATCTTAAATGTGTCAATTGTTTTAAACTTTTGATAATCAAAGAAGCACAGACAAAGAAAGGACTAAAACCAAGAGCGTAAAAATACGTGTGAGTTGAGCGTAAACAATTGATCTATTAAGTGAACACCATTGCTCTAAAGTTCTTGGTTTTAGTTCTCTCTTTGTTTGTGTGTTTTTAAAAGCACTGGAAACAGCGACGAATTAACATGTGAACTGGTTGTTTGTGATTTTTTTTATTTTCCACTAAATGTGCTGATTAAAATTATTAACGATATGCAACGAATATATTATTACTATTAATGCATTTAGCAATTCCCAATACATTTTAAATTTTACAAGAAAAATATATTATTTTATATTTGGAATTTAAAATAAATTCTTAGAGAACTTAATACTACTTTTAACCCGTTAAAGATTTCTTACAGTGCATTTCTTATTTTCTTACCAACACAAATACATTTTTCATTTTGCACAGCATTGCTTAAAATAAATTTTTTTTTTTTTTTAAGTTTGAAAGTACACAAACCAATACTTTTGTCATTCTCTGGTATGTACTTCTATTATTTTGTTAATGGAAAAGCACAAACAAAAAACAATTTATGCGTATACTATTTAAAAAGTTTTGTATATTTTTTGTATCCTAAATTTTTTGTATAATTTTCGTACTATTTTAATAACTAAAGAAAAAAAATCCGCAGATTTCCTTACGTTGAATGAGATCACCAAAAATGGTTCAATGAGTGGCAATAACAAGCAGTTTTAGAATTACATCTATTACTTACAATCATAAGTACATATAGGGTCGCCAAATAATTTTTTTTTTTTTTTTTTTGAAAATACAATAAAAAAAACTACTGAATATTTTCTCAAATTTCTTTTTTTATTTAAAAGTACAATCCTTTCGGTTAATAATGGAAAATAATTTCATTCAAATGGCTACACGATCGGTCCAATTTTTTAAGCACATTATCGATTGTGTGCAGCTGTATTTCACCAATGGCTTCACAAATATTGTCCTTTAAAGCGTCAATTGTCTCTGGTTTGTTGGCGTAACACTTATCTTTGACGGCACCCCACAAATAATAGTCCAACGGTGTCAAATCGCAGCTCCAAGGTGGCGAAACGACATCAGCTCTGCGGCTGATAACGCGATCTTCAAAAACAGGGCGCAAAACATCGAGTGTGGCTTCGGCTGTGTGACACGTAGCGCCGTTTTGTTGAAACCAAATGTTGCTAATATCCTCCTCTTCAATTTTTGTGAACAAAAATTCGTTCAACATGGTCCGATAATGATCGCCATTGACTGTAACGGCCACTCCTTGCTCATTTTCGAAGAAAAATGGCCCAATTATGTCTCTGGACCAAAATCCTCACCAAACAGTGACTCGTCTTGGGTGTATCGGCTTTTCAATGTATGCGTGCGGGTTTTCTGTGCCCCAAATGCGACAATTTTCGCATCGGCATCTTCTGTAAGTCGATCGCAGGCCCAGATTCCCAGCGTTGATCAAGCGTATACACAACCATATTCGTTCAGCGGAAGGTTAAAACTAATTATTTGTCAAATCAGACATGAGCTAAGTGTTACCATTCACGAAATAAGCACTAGTTGAAAAAAAAAACTTTAGATGGCGGACCCTCTATAATTCATTGTGTAATGTTACTACTAAAAAATCTAATTTTTGTAAATGTTTTAAATCGTAGTGCGGTTTATAAAAAATCAGATATAGAAAACAAAAAACAAATAATTAATTTAAATTTATTGGAAAATAAAAAGGAAACCAAAACCCAAAAGATAAAAATAAAAAAACCTAAAGATTAAGACAGAAATTGCTTAAATACAAAGATAACAAACAGAAGCCATAAATAATGAGTTATCGTTGTGACTAATGCACATAATCGCTCCCCATTTCGGGTGATTACGTGAAATGCTTAAATTGCAAATCAATTTATCACTTTGACCCTTGCACTTCTATAAGCAAAACAACATATGACAGTATACATTCTGAAAAAAGAAACAATTGGAAATGTCATAATTGTAGGAGAGTAAAATTACCAAATCCCTCCACCGTCTTACAAGAGGACAATAACCAACAGAATAAAAGAAGTGATGAAGCATATATATGAGAAACACAACAAAAACAACTACGTTATGTTGATGAGAATAATGTCAATAATGATGAAAATGCAAATTAAAAACGTTCCAAAGATTCTCTTTCTCTTAATACTCTGAACAACAAATTAAGTTCTGTTCAAACATAAACGATATAAAAATACAATTGATGTCTATAAATATGAATACGTCACACAGTCATATAAGAGAAGAGATTCAAACCACTCTTACTAGCATAACAAGTAGGGATCTGTCGTCGGTGCCGTCAATACGTGTTCCGCTTGTCCGTCCATGTTGTTTCTGTGTCAATAAATTTAAACGGTGCAATATTACAAAATAAAATATAACAATGATAAACAATAAAAGTACACATAAGTGAACATAAAAAACCAATAACAGAACATATATGAATATACATACGTATACCAAAAGTCACAACTCTTGACGAAGCATTAGTTAATAATAAAAAAATAAAAAGAAAAATATATTTTTAGAAGAACAACATAAAATTATGAACCAACAAGAACTCAACGAAACAATTTCTTAAAAGAGAATTGTGGAACATAGACAAAAATGACCAACACTCCTAATGGAACATACAATAACAATATTAAAATAAATAAATAAAACAAGAAAATACAACATCATCAACAAGAACGAAAACAACAAAATATTAATAACAAAACAAATTATTCAAATGGAACAAACAACAAAACACTAACATAAAAAATAAACACACACTTGACAATAACCAATTCAAATACGGGCAAGATTAAACATCAGCAAAATGAAGAACTGTTTGAAATTCAAATTTAATTATGTGCCCTACCATCGGCAACAGTGCTTTCCCTTCCCCTCATTATTCCCTTCCAAACCTTTGGGTGCGAACCACTTGGAGGGATTGCAGTTGGATTATTCAGTAGTGAAGGTATAACACTAGCTGCTGAATAATCAACCAGCAGTAACCCATTTCCTTGTCGTACGCATACAGAGGGGGTTGATTTGGTTAATTTATATATTTATTTTTTCTTTTATTTGGTTGAATTTACGTAATGGCAGGACGCTTTCGGATTGATTTCTGCAATGTGCGTGGGTTAAGGGCGAACTTTTTGTCCGTGTATGCGCATATTTGTCTACATAGGCCGGATGTTTTCACCTTATGTGAGACCCAGGTTTCTGAAAATGCTGGGTATCACCTTCTGTCCCTTTTTAATTTTCATGGGGTCATGCTATGTACAATCGCAATGAAGTTGTGTACCAATGCCAGCAACCTCTTGGCATGTATGATGCGGAATTTAACTGTCTATGGGTTAAGTTCAGAATCAGGGCACATCTTTTGCACTTCGAGTTTTTGTATAGAAGCCCAAACGCGGGAAGAGAGGTTACCATATCTGGCCTCAACTCTCTTTCCAATTCAATATCGAGTATCCTTGCCAATTATCCGAACAGTGAAATTGTTGTTGCTGGTGATTTCAATGTTCATAATTCGTCTTGGTTACGCCATTCAGGCCGTACAACTCCAGAAGGTCAATACGTTGAGTTATTTGCCGCGCACAATCACCTTGCGCAATTAGTTAATGAACCTACACATATATCGTGTTTAGATGGGCACCAGAATAATACCATCGACCTCCACCGCTCTTCGCGAAGTTCTACCCATGGTTACGGAACGTTCTATTTTTAACTACGAGGATGTTCGTTAGGCTGAGTTCAACGATTTTTTTGGGCATTTTAATTGGAAACTTTGTTTCCTTGACTCAAACGTCGATGTTTTCATCCCATCCAAAACGCTTTCGATTAAACCTAGAAAAAAATCTTGGTTTAATATGACGTGTAAATTGGCAGTCAGATCCATAGCGGAAGCGTTCAGGAATTGGCGCAATAACAAATGTGCCCATACTGATTTGCTTCGCAAACAGGCGAGATCTTCATGTGCCGCAGTACGTAGACGCGAAAAGTCTTTATACAAGCAGCGCCTTCGTGCTAAACTTCTTACTTTTCCGCCAGAAAGTAAAAACTTTTGGTCATTCGTTAAAAGGCTGAGGAACAACACAAGTTCGGTTCCTGCTCTCTTAAGGAATGACCTCACATTCACGAACCCGGTTGAAAAGGCAAACCTTTTGTCCGAAATGTTTGCAAGTAATTCTCCCTTGCCGGAGAGCGTTTAACCACTGCTCGAACTTGAAAGAGTATAAGTAACTATGCCTAGTATATTCTTTCGAGCTCGTGCTGTAAAAAGAGTCCTTACAAATCTCAACGTTAAAAAGTCTTCTGGGCCGGATGGCATACCAGCACTGGTCCTGAAGCAGTGCTCTTCGACGCTTGCGCGTCCATTAGCTCACCTTTTCAGTGCGTCATATTGCGCCGGTATTTTTCCATCTTTCTGGAAGGTTGCTAATGTAATGCCAATCCCCAAAAAGGGCGAGGCTAGTAACCCTGAGAATTACCGTCCAATAGCAGTTTGTTCCGCACTCTCCAAGGTTATGGAGAGTATGATTAATCACCACCTTGTGGGATATCTCGAGTCCAACGATTTACTTAGCGATTGTCAGTACGGTTTCCGAAAGAGCCGTTCTACTGGTACCTGCAGGCGTTGCTCTCGGAGAAGTGGAACAAGTCCATTCATGGTGTTGGCGAGAATAAGATTGCGGCTCTGGATATCTCAAAAGCGTTTGATAGAGTTTGGAACGAGGCTCTCATTTCGAAACTTAATACTTTTGGTGTCGGTAGTCACTTCTCTCGACTTATATCGAGTTTTTTCAGAGATCGCTCTATAAGAGTGGTTATAGATGGAGTCTCATCCGACGAGTTCAGTGTAAACTCAGGGGTACCACAAGACTCTGTTCCTTCTCCTACTCTTTTTCTAATATTTCTTAACGACTTTCTTCTTCTCACTTCTAATCCTATCTACTCTTTTGCGGATGACAGCAACATTTGTCACTCATATTTGTTTGATCGTAGACCGAGCCTTTTGGAGGTTGGGGTAAGAAAGATGAATATTGAAGGATGAAACTCACAAGTGACCTGGTGAAGGTCTCCGAGTGAGGTCGTGAGGAATCAGATGCTCCTGATGTTCTGGGCATGAGAATACACTGTGAAGTTCGTTGGAATGATCACATATTTCAAATGTCGAAAGAAGCATTCAAGTGCCTTGGTTTTTTGAGACGGTGCAGAAAATACTTCACTCCATCTGATTTCCTTAATATTTACAAGACCTATATCCGATCCAAAATGGAATACAACTCTCATGTATGGGCCGGTGCTCCAAAGTCTATTTTGAAGCTTCTCGACCGCGTACAGGAGAGGGCAAAGATGCTCATCAATGACGGTAGGGTAGTCAACTCTATCGATTCATTGGAGTACCGTCGCAATGTGGCGTGTGTTTCATTGTTCAATCGGTACTATAACTGAATGTGTTCTTACAAAATTAAGAAATTAATTACTAAAAAACATATATATTTTCCGTAGTACTCGTATTGCTCGTAGAGCGCATCCCATTGTAGTTGATTGTCCAGTAAATCGCACAACGAATTATAGGGAGAATTCTTTCTTTGGTCGCACTGTTCGGTTGTGGAATAATCTTTCAGCTAAAGTATTACCTGCCACTTACGACATGAGTAAATTTAAATCTAACGTCCATAAACACTGCTCCCTCTGTCCTCCTTCCAATAAACTATTTCCTAGTACCAGCACAATGCACTGCATGAGTAGGGGTCATCCCCTGGGTGCTTGTCTTATATAAAAAAAGTACTCTTACTAATTTAACCACTCAAGTCAATGAACTTCACAACAAAAATATTGAAAACGAAAAATATATGTACGAAATAGACAAACGCATTAACATACTTGAACATCAGGCAATTAGCAAAAACATTGAAATTAATAATGTACAAAACACTTGGATTAGTGCAGGCAAGGTTATTAAAAAATTCCATATGTATTAGATGTCGACATAGCACACGGTGATATTAATATTGCATACCGATTAAGAAGGAACAAAAAAAAATAATTGCTGAGTTCTCTTCAATGGATAAAAAGAAAGAGCTGATAAACAAAATCTGTGCTCATAGAATTGATGCAAACGTAATAAACGAAGAAACCAGTAACAATGTAACAACCCACCAGCAAAAACAAAAACAATTACATTTTTGTAAATGATCAATTAACCCCTTACAACCGCCGATTATTATGGCAAACTAAAACCAGGGTAAAGGAATGCCATTGGAAATATATTTGGGTTACGAATGGAATTATTTTTGTTCGCAAAATTGAAAACTCCTACCAATTAAAGTACCTTAATATGATGATGTCAAATGGATTACAACGTGAAGACAACAGCAAGAAAACATGCACATGCATTGATCATCTGTTCGATAAAAATAAACAAAACAACTCCAATACATATGCCGTAGTGATAAAAACAGCAATATCCGATCACTACTCTCTATTCTATTGCAATAATAAATTAAAAGAAAACAAAAAGCAGGACACATAAAACAACAAGAATTATGAGAGTTGGGAAACAAATCAATAAATCAATAAATTCATACCAGAAACAAACTCGAGTGGTTCAACCCAACAAACTTCAAACACACATGACATTATTATGAAATTATTCAAAATAAGTTTGAAGAAATTTATAATAAATCAAAAAAGTGAATAAAATAACCAATCAGAGAAGAAAAAATCAGTGGGTAAGCGAAGATCTTATTAAAAAATGTGATATAAAGGGGGTGATACATTGGCAAACATTTATTTCAAGGAAAAGTAAGTTATCCATGTATGCGATTGACTATTTGCGATGTTTGCAAGCAAATGTTTGCCAATGTATCACCTTCTTAAGTGATCAACTTTACAACAAGTGGCAAAAAATAAAAACAGCAAGCTACATGAAAATAATTATCAAAAATACAGAAATTCTTTAAATAAAGAAATTATTTATATAAATAACAATTTTTATAGAAATAAATTTATTGAAACTAGAAGTAACATTCGTGTAACCTGGCAACTTATAATGAAATAGTCGAAAAAAAGTCAAACAATATAGATAGTACTATTATACAAAATTCAAAAAACGAGAATATCAACAATATTGTAAACAATTTCGCTAAAAACTTTAGTAAAAATGTAATACAAATGTGACATCAAAACCATAAACAATGTTGTAACAACATCACATAACTACTCAATCTTTGTTGAAAATACTAATAAAGTTCAAATATATAATATATTATTGGAATGGAATTGGAATCGACGGAATAATGCTAAAAGATATAAACAATAATGCAAGGATTTTAACACCAGTAATAACGAAGCTGGTGAATTCAAGTTTACGTAACACGAAAACTGTAAAAATAAATAGTAGTTAGACGACTAAACAATTTTCGGGAAAAATCTAAAACAATAAATAAAAACCAATCCTAAAAAGAAAAAAGCATTAACGGCTTAATGCGGAAACTTTGCAAATCAGTATATAAATAACTGTCTAAGCAAAAAAATGCATTGTCTGGTAATGTTTATAAGCTTCAGCAAAGCCTTTGACACTTTATTACACAACAGATTTATGCATATTCTAGAGATAAACTGCATAAGGGGAAATACTTTGCGATTGTTGAAAATTATCTAGAATGCAGAACATGTCGGGTAAAGATAAATCATACTCTTAGTGAAGAAGAAATTACAGATTACGGAGTACCACATGGATCCAAACTTGGACCAATAATTACATATTATATGCCAATATATATTGTATGCCAACGAAATGCTCAACATTCTACAATATTTGCGTACTCTGACGATACAACTATTGTTGTATCTAGCGAAAATATTCACAACGGCGTTGAAATAACGCAGAATCAACTTAACATCACGACCAAATGGTGTCACGAGAATCGTCTAATAATAAATGCGCAAAAGACAAACTGATGCACATAAAGCCACCGCATTTCTTAGACAGTAATATCGAAATCAAATTTCTCGATCTGAACTGTCTACATAACAGTAACAACAACAATAATAGCAGCTATAATAGTATCTGTACAACCTATATTGAGCTGTTACATCATACAAATACTTTGGAGTATATGTAGACAACAAATTTAAACGATACTATCTAAACAACAACGGCAGATACATCTTAATTACTAATGTTAACAATAACAGCAACAACATCAATGTTAATAATAACAACCTAAACAACAGTTTTTTGAACTTTTACAATAACATCAGTTTTAATTACAACAATCCCTCAAGCAACAACAATCATTTATACAACAATAATACAGCTATCAGCAATTCAGACAACATCAGCAAAAATAGCGCTTATTATAATAACTTTCACCACAACAATGCTCACAGCAACAACAACATCAACAACTTAATTAACAGCAACAACATAAACAACAATTTAGCAAGAGAATTGCATGTATTAAACGTGAAATCTATATACTACATAACACAAGCTGTCGAATTTTACAATGATCCACGATTCTTTCGAATATTTGATCATCAGTATAACACAAGGCGACGAGCAGAAGGACGTTTTAAGGTGCAAAGCTTTCAAAACAACTATGGTAAACTGGACGTAACTTACCTAAAATTTTCAACTTACTACCAATTAATCTATTAGGGATACAAAACAAATAGAAGAAAAATAATATTAAAATTTTTTTATTCGTTCACAATTAAAAATTCTAATACTACATGAATTTCCATTTGAAAATTAAATTATATTTTATTATATTATTGAAGAAGAAGTACAACTTTGTAATATAATATTCCTGCAGACAAGCTAAATAGTTTCGTGGAACTAAGCTTAAAAAACTCGTATTTAAAATGAGATCATTTGACTTGAAATCGTACAGGACCATTTCGTTAAATAGCTTGAAATTAAACGGGCAATATATGTAAATATATTATATTAAAAATTATATTACCATCATTTACTAGAATAAAAAATATGTACATATGTATTTCATCAAAAAAAAAATGTGTCAAAATTTTTAAAATAAAAAATTGTGTTCATCAAATCTTTTTTCCAAATTTTAAAGTTGTTTAATTTTGCCGTGAAGGGACCCGGCTAAAACCGGTTCTCGAAATAGGTTAATACGATTACACTATTACGACACACTAACAAAAATGCATTATTATGATTACACTATTACGATAACAATATTACAAATATTATATTACGATTACATTATTACAAGTGATACAAACACGTGAAATTTTGTAAAGTATAAATGACTTGATCTCTGTTTATTATTATTATTATTCTTTTTTGTACTATTGGTTTTGTACTATTTTTGCCCTGCTTTTGTATAATTTTTGTTTCCCTTGTGGCAACACTGGTATGGATGTTTTAGCTTATTCTCTTTCTCACTATATTGCTCTCCTCTAGAACATACGTATGTGTAAGGGGTGCCAGATAATTTTGATTAAAAATCGGCATATTCGAAAAATAAAATCGGCATTATCGGTACTCCGATTTTAAAAAATCGGCAAAAATTCGTCAAATTAATATTATCAACAAAATAAAATAATATTAAAATAAAAAAATAGAATAAACGATATACAAAAAAAATGTAATGCAAAGTGCAGGGAAATTGGTTATAGCCAACAACTATCAAGGTAACGATCTCAAACACACGTCAGGTGTCAGAAAGCTTTTGCTGATCCGTAACTTTACCAAACTTTGAGAAATATCCACTTTTAACTAAGAAATTTATGTAATTTGGACATTTTTTTAATGAATTGCTTAAAGCAGGGTTTAACTTTTTCTTAAACCCAGTCCACAATATTTTATTAGGTTTTATTAATGCTTTTAAATTTCGGGCAGTTCTACAATATTTTTTTATTTGTTAGTACTATTATTATGTTTTATTATTTTGCACTCTTGGTAGGACCAATGGGCGTTATATACTACAAGCTGCTAGAACCACGGTACACACTAGAACTACTTTGTTTGTACCTTGAATTATGAGAAATGGCCGAAATATAAGGACAAACGAGATAAAGTTATTATCTTGTGTAATAACGCTCGGCTTCATGTCGCAAAAGATGCGAAAAAAAATTTTAGAACGATTTAGAACGATATTTTGATTTACTTGTTAATTCATTATCTTAAAAAAAATTTTTGGAGCTAAAAAATTAATTATTTTGTACACCCAATACATAAATTATATTTATTTATTTATTTATTTATTTTGTAAATATACCGTGAAAACCTTTAATAAATTTGTTTTACTGAATTAACAAAAAAAAATTAAAATCCCACCCGGAATTTTTTTAAATATAATATCCAATAAAACCTGGGTGGATTTAATTGTATTACCCAGTGGATTGCCAACGCTGGCTACGAAATAGTGAACTCCATAGAACCGGAAATATGATAAAATTTGTCAAAATCAATTCTAAGAAGCTTTCTGTCTGTTCTAGGTTACAAAGGATATAAAAATTGTTACTAATTGATCGATTATTGCATTTTAAGTATTCATTATTTGCAATATTTCAGTGTTCTCAAAAATTGTAAATTTTGCTAAAACAAATAAAGCTGCAGTGTTTTTAGATATCCTCGAAAAATTGGCACTTCTGAAGGTAAATCGGCATTTTGATAATTTTAAAGTAAAAAATCGGCAAAACGCCGATTAATCGGCAGATATGGCAGGCCTGGTGTGTATGTACATACTAGAAGGCGGCTAAGAATACTTTAAAATAACAAAGACTGAGAATACTAATTACAAAGATACTTCTAATATAAAAGATATTAAAAATATAAACATAGGCCATAAAGCTGAAATAGCAATAAATTCTAAAAATATATCGAATGTTGAATGTATAGCACTAAAAACAAATATTTTTAAGTTTTACTAAAAACTATGTGACAAAATATTATTTCGAATCACTATTAATGATAAGAGGCTTAGAGTCTTAAATTTTTTTCAACCGAGCTCTCTTGCAAGCAATGAAGATATTGCCAACGTACATACATACATAGATCTGATTTCAGAATTTAATTATATTATACGTAAGTGATTTAGAGGCTGTTATTAGCGAATTTAAATTATTAGAGAGTAAGGCAAAAGATAAACAATTAAGAATTGTGAACATTTTTGGCACACAATAGGTATATTAAAAATGTATTTAATGCAATGTGCTTATACAAGCTGTTAACTCACAGCAGCGCGTGCGCTGAACGAGTTTTTCTAAATTAAGTTTTGTGGAAAATAAGTTAACAAATAGATTAAAAGTAGAAACTTGTGCATCCGCGTTCTCTTCATTAAATTTATTAGATAAGCAAATAAAAAATTGTATTCCAAGTAATGAACTGATAGAAAAATACAGAAAGCAAATTTCAAAAAAATAAATTTAAAATAAAATTAAATTAATTAAAAAGTTTTTATTGCACTTAAGGGACTGTATTAGCAATGTTTACTTCCGATATTTTGCTATTACATAATGAAAAAAGAATTAATTATTTAAACGAAATAAGCTTATTATATTTGTGTATTAAAAAGGTCAATAGAAGTAGTATGTATAAAATTTTAAATATGTACATATATTTATTAACCTATTCATGTATTAGAAAAAATATAGTCATATCACATATACATATGTATATCTTTACAAATAATTATAAAAAAAATTATAAAAATTTGATTTTATTGTTGAATTGAATAATATCTTATTTGCATATAAATGTACATATATATCTGAGTATGTATTTACATAATTAAAGAAAGTACAAAAAATGTGATTTTATCACTATTAATGAATTTTTATTTTTATTTACAAATGCCTATAAAGTTATAAAAATTTTTTAACATTATTAATAAATTATTTGTTATTTATTAATCTATTGAATTACTTTTGCTTTTCTCTTTATAACTTTTTATTTAAATAAAAGCGATAAAACAAACTGCGACTTTTTCAAAATCCCATTTTTGTGCCACTATTTGAAAAAACTCAACGGTAACGCTGAAGCCATACATACATCAGACACTACCAGTGTGACTATATTTTAAAATGACATAAAGCGTTCAAAAAAATCTAAAAAATTTCGACTAAAAAAAATAAGCTAAAATTGCATATTATATGAGGTTAACATAGCACTACATAAATTGTTTCTTTAAGTCCAAAGTAAAACCAATTGTTAAAGTGATAAGCTAGATATCACTTCTAAACCTATTTGATCACCATAAAAGTGAAACTCTTAATTAAACAAATTTATATAAGAATTCGAATGAAATACATAAATGTATATAATATTCCGTTTCATACATTTTTCAAATCCATATATATATATTATAAATTTGTTTGTATGTTTGGTGATCACTCGTAAATAACAGAACCGATTTTGATGATATTCTTCAAAACTGAATTCTTCAAAGGGAACCTGCCACTTATTATTAAAAATGTATTAAATTGGCAAGCCTAAAAGTATGCGAATAAGACTAAGAAATAGTTTTGTTTGTTCAGTTTGCTTATGAGCCAATCACGCGTAAAAGACTGAACCGATTTTGTTGAAATTAAAAGCACAATTACATACATCCAACTTACAAAAATGCTGTGGGGTGTTTTTTCTTATATTGTTATTATACATCGGAGACGCCTAAGCTAATAGCTTTTCATCCGAAATGACACTTATTTTTTCTTTTAAAAACAATTTTTATTGCCAACAGTTATCATCCACTTTAAACATCTTTGCATTTTCTTTATAAAAACAAATAGGTGGCCCAAAAACTGATAGAATTGGAATAAAGGGGAATGTTAGCCTCGTTTGTAATATATGAATATAGATTCTCGGGCAACACCGGATGAGTAAAGATAGTTTTAAATAAAGTCGTAGAAATTTTTATATATATATATATATATATATATTAAATTTATATTAAATTTTTATATATATATTATATATATATATATATATATATATATATATATATATATATATATATATATATATATATATATATATATATATATATATATGTATGAAATTTTTTTAAAATTAATACAAGAAACAGAAAGGGCAACAAAAACAAATTTTAAACTTTTCTGTTAAACTCATATGAAAAAGAATATGAATTTATTAATTAATGCAAAAACTATTGATCCTGTGATGGTACAATTTTATTGTTTTTCGATATCAGACTTAACAATGTTTTTATTATTTTTGCTTATAGCTTTTTTTTTTGTAGAAATGTCGAAATGGCTAAAAGAAGCTAAATGAATTCTTGAAAAATGCTAACAAAAATCTAAAACCTAAATGAAAAATTTCGAAGCTATATCGAACATAAAAAAGCTAAATTTAGATTAAAAAAGCTAATATGGTCACACTTGACAGTACTATACAGTAGAACATATGAATAACGGCACAGTAGCGAGGCGAATTGAAAAAGGCGGAGTTGCCATTAAAACAACGAATTTTTAACAAAAACACCAATACTTTTTTGCTTTTTTCAACTTTTTTTTGTTGTGTTTCCACCATGTCAAACTAACTGACAGAAATAACATTTGCGTTAAATATTTGACAATTGCTTCTGCAAAAAAAACGTTTCTATTTTTAATCACAATTTCATTTGTTAGGAATTTTTTCATAGAAGACGCAGTGCTTGGATCCGATTTTAATTATTGTTGGTTTTTTTTTTTTTGTCGACATTAGATCCGTTGGAGTTGTATCATATTAATAGTATTACGATACATTTAGGAGTATTATACGATGGAAAATAAAACAAAAAAGCGTCTGTCTGGAGATATTTTACCTAATCATTTGATGTACCTTCGTCCATACAAAGAGTGGTACGACTTCGAATGGGAAAACTTTGGCTTAAGAATGAAGTAGAAACTTTTGAGGAAGAGGTGTGTATTAGAAATTCGTAGCATTGCATAAAATATAATTTTTTTGATTTATTTATTCTTCGAATTAGATGATTTAAAACAACGCAGCGAGAATGCTTGTAATGTTATTCGCTGATTGCAATAAGAACTTGAACATGGCAATCGTCATATGCGAGCCCAAAGCTATAAAGATTTGGCATTCATTCTTATATCCTTATTATTAAGATCGGGATATCTCTGTACTTTTAAAAATTTCCCAGTACTACAATCACAATTTTAATCAAACGTGATAACCTACTTGTCAGGAGCCTATTTGCACAATAAACAATCAAAATAATTTCGGTTTTAGTGGAATCTTAGATTCTATACAAGTTAGACACGACAAATTGCAAATTTCTATGTGAAAATAAGACGAATAAGTAATGAATATATCAACGACGCGGGATGAACACCTGCAAGAAAGTAAACGCCGTCGTCGTCCTAGTCATATTTATTACGTAACAAAAGAACGTTAATTTGAGGGAAAAAAAAAAACAGAAACCACAACCAATACATACAAAGCCACCACCAAGTAAAATAAAAAAAGAAATGTAACCCGAAAACGTTAAGAATTCAACATAAAATAACACCAAATATTGCTTAAGCGGTCGGTAATTGTAATAGACTTATGTTACTGATATACTGTCATAGATAAAAGGCCATTGTGCTTAGAAATCATTAAGATTTTTATGTCATTTGGTAAGACTTCATAATTCAGAAGATGAAGAAGACCAACATGTTGATTTTAGCGTTCATGTGAAAATGTTGCATAAAAAATGTATGATGAGGCAGAATACCTATATCTTGATAAACAACAACTGTTATAAGACTCCAAAGAAGTTAATGCAGACTACATACACAGTATGAATGTACATACTGTTTAATTAAAAGTTCAAAACAAAAGAGTTTGCAATATATGTAACTAGTTGTTACTTTAAAATAAATTATCGTTAAGCTTAGTTTTTCTCAAATAAATTTAATTTAATAAAAATTTAATTTGACGTTAATAAAATAATAATTTTTTTATTTGGAATTGCAACAAATTTTGAAAATATGTAGTGCTAAAATGTTCATATAAAAGCGAAAGTAAACCCTTGCTCATACGTACACTAGTCAGGAAAAATTTGCGTTCAAAACTTTTTATTTCATTCAGGACTCTGTATTTCTAAGAACTCGAATCAAAGCTTAAACTTTTTGGTCTTGTTATACGTCTTAGATCCCTGTACTTTATTATAACCAAAATTTGTGTTTTGAAACAAAATAGTTTCGTTGCTAGGTATCATAATCTAAAAAAGTGTATTTATTTACTCAGAAAAATCAGAATGAAGTTCTTTGATACGTGTGTCTTATGTTGTACAATTTGGTGGTCCTAAAAAGGACCTATGGAAGATAGGGGTTACAAAGTACTTCTGGTTTTGGCTAGTTTGAAAGAGTTAGGTCGTTTAGAACTTATAATGAGCTAGTTCGTTCACTTATAAAAAGAAAATAAAGAACCGATTGGAGACACGTCATGTTTTGTTGACCCTAGAAAAGAAAAAATGAATTAGATAACATTTTTTTAATGTTGCTTACCTTATGCTTAAAGATTTATTTTCAGCCAACTCTTTGTTTGGCTCTTATTTAAATGCCGTACACGGAAGTGAATGCGACATTTGAAGAACTATCTTGGATCAGGTGTTGGTGAAGGTTTCGCCCATGGGATATTTTCATTCCATTTACTTTATTAAAAATTAATTCCAATGATTCAATGTCTCTAGGAAACTATTCATTTGTTTTTTAAGTGAACCCATTGACACCTGATCAACCCATGTAAATGTATTTTCATGAGATTCGTATTCTTCAAGTTTTAGCTTTCGTATAATACTCGTATATCCTGATATATAATATAAAGCATCCTCTTGAAGAATACCAATATCATCAAAATTGGTTTCATCTAGTTCACAAAGCTCGCTCCAGATCTGCAATTTTTTCGTCCAATGGAGTTGGTATTTGTGTGGAAGAGAAGGAAAGCCATTCGGTACCATCTGTACCGACATTTCCTCTTGCACTTAAATGTTCAGTATTCCTAGCTATTTATAAAAGAAATAAAATATGATATTGCATATACTTGTATGTATGGTAAAACATTAAAATATACATAGCTAAGACATACTTTTGGAGTCTCTATTTTAACTCTTTTGGTGATGGGTGATCGATTAAACAACATTTGCTGCGAATTGCACCAAAAAAATGTCCCAGTACAATCTGGTTTAGCCAGCTGGTTACTATGTATGTCATGTCATATTTGGCGAAGTATTCCTGTAGCATAATCAATAAAAATGCCTTTTTAAAAATGCTCCAATGAAGTTCTTCCTAGCAAAATTGGAGAAGACATCAGATCTTTCATACGAACCAACCAGTTGGTTCTTAAGATCTTGAACAAACGGTTCCTAAAAAGAAAGAAGTAAAGTAAACAAGTAAGTAAAAATATACTAAAATATTTCACTTACCTTGCCAGGATAAGAACTCAAATTAGAATTGAGCACGTCAAGCCAATCATTGACCAGCTGAAAGAATTCAGCGGTCTTAATAGGTTCGTGAAGGTCTATTCCAAGTGAATTGCAGTGCACAATCGAAGTGGCAGTAGTGTGCGAAAACAATTGGGCCGCTAATTAAACATTTGTCTTCCTGAAAAAAAGAATCAAGTTTTTTATTAATAAAACATATGAAAATTTGGTTTAAATTTTATCTGCGCCTTTCACCGATAAATGTTCTTCGCTTATCTTGAAAGCTATTGAAGCATCGCTTTTAGAAGTGTGCTTCAAAACTTCAGCGATTTTGTTAGCGAAGATGATTTTGCCGTCATAAATTATTCCCGAATCGAGAAAATGGTTCTTTACCAATTTAAATAAAAATCTTACCATTTTTCTTCACCGAACTTTCAAACCAGGGTTTATCTGAAATTATCGAAATATTAGTATTGTTACGACAATAAGGTTGCGCACCACAGCGTTTATTACATCGCTAAAATAAACAAACAAAAGAAAACAAAGAAAGGAACGGAATCTACCTGAAATATCGAGAGGTTGGAGAGCTTTCGGTGTGTTGTTTACTCAGCCATATAAAAAGCACATCGATGCGAACAGCAATCAGTTTATTTGGTGTAAACTCAGCGAATATGTTATTGGTGTAAAGAGAGTTTATAAGGAGTAAACTCGTAAAGCTAGTAGTGAAGTAAAAACCAGTTTAGTTGGAGCTAACTCAGTAAAGAGAGTTAAGTGTGGATAACCTCTGGTTGAAAAGGTTGTGATCGAACCTAAGTTATAACTACGATCGGGTTGGAAGATCTTTAAGTAGAAAGATCTGTCGAGTAATTGTTGTTGTTTACAAGATTGTAAACAGACAGAGAAATTAAGAATAAAAATTGTTATTGCCTGTAAAAAGATTACAAGCAGTGGTGCACATAACTGTGTTGAATAAAGAATTTAAAAAACAAATTATTTATATCTTAATAAATATCTATTTTTCTTTTTATTTACCCGGAATTTAAATTTCTACTCAAATGCCTTTAGTTGTCGCTCATAAACAAATAAAATGATTTATTATTTAAAAATTATATACATATATCTTCTTTTTTATCTGTCATTTTTAAAAACCTCTCAAGAACCGCACGTAGTATTCCGCGAAGAAAGTATTAAGTGTAATTGTGTAGCTGTTTTTATTCCACGAAGAATAAAGGTGTACAGTGTATGTGTAGTAATTTATATATTTTGTAGACCACTTACCTGGGGAAACGCCTAAGTCTTTCCACAACTTACATAGTTGGGCCCATATCACAGACTGTTGCTACAACTGGGAACCCGACGAAATGCAGCCTCTGGATAGCGTCAAATAAGATGTCTTCTGACATTTTACAGTCAAAGTTAAAAAATATAGGCTGCTTCCATGACTTCCTCAAGCCACGAGTCATACTTACTTGTACGTAATTAGTCGGCCTTCTCACCGCATCCATGCTTGCGTCGTATTCGAAGGTTTCCACTACCTTCATCTTATCAAAGGCTAAGACACATACCTTTTCGTCATCGGAAAAATCGGAAATGATGCCTTCCTCTACGCTTATCTTTCTTCACCACCACTGCAGAGTGGAGACATGTGGTAGTGGAAAACCTTTGGCATATAAATGGTTATATGCTCTTAGTCCAGAAGCATGAAGACAAAAGGCATTGGAAATATCATTCCACTACCACTGGATTGATCTCTGCGTATTTAATTTTCTAATTTGACCCTCAGTGAGAAACTTTTTCAAATTGCTGAGTGCGAAATTTGCCTGGTGAAGTTCGCACTCTAGGTCTAGTCTGACTTAATAAGACTTATAATAAAAAACTTACGATTACACACTTTATATCTTCCCTCATAAATAAAATAAATTTCTATTTCATATAAAAAATTTACAAATACACAACTTCACAAAATGATGCAATAACAAACTTTTGACACACACGTAACACTGTATCAAATAAAAAAACTCAGTCAGCCGGAATGGCAACTCCACCTTATTAAATTCACCTTGCACAGTAGGTACAGTACGTAGATTTTACGTTGTAGAATGAGAATAAAAATAACAAAGAGAACTTAGCATGATTATAATGAGAGTAGGAGAATGAGAGTAATGAATGGAAAAAGATTATTAAATGTGGTACCATGCTTATTTTTTGTTTTGAATTGTGAAACTTACAGTAACAAAAAACAAAACCAAGAGAAAAAAAAAAACAACATGAAATATACGCATATCGCTAACACAAGGTTTTATTGATTGTGTTTGAATTCTGTTTCAGTTCCTTACGTTCTACTGCAATATTCTTCTATTTTACTTTGTTTTAAAAGTTTTGTATTCTTTTCTTCTATGGTTTTGATGTTGTTCATTTTGTATGTAGTTTCAAATATTTTCCCTTCAAATCATTTATTTAGTAAAGCAAGAATACAAGAGACGAGGTACTTAAAATGATGAACGATTGCTTATAAGACATTCTGTATCGTGCATTCATTACGAACGGTTGTGATACGGAAGTTTTCTGCTTTCCGCGTATTTTTCAATACGAACGAAGTTGTTTGAACAAAGTGTGTGGGTTTTACCTGCGCTAGCTGAGACAGAAAACACATAGGGGTTGTTTTTTGTGTATTGCTGTGATTGAAGAGCTGACGTGTACATAAACACGTGGAAAAATATTTCATAAGGGGAGTAAGCGGTGACGTGTTCGTATTCTACTGATAAGAATACAACGCGAATATAATGGCGCACAGGGAAGCGACCTGCCCTAAAAAGAGGCCGCGAGTGGTGACTGCGAAGGAGCTATTCCGTACGTTAGAACTGAAAGAGAAGGAGGTGAATTCCTTGAGACACGAGAACGATCGTTTCAGGAAGGCCATGGAACAGATGATGGCGAGAATCAATAGGAAATTTGGCAATGAGAGTGGTGAAGAGGAATCCACTGACGAGGAGAGTTAGGAGATGGCCACCGAGGAGGTGAATATTCTATGTGAATACGTGCCTGACAAGGGATTGCTGTGGGCTGTGTACACGACAAGAGTGAAGGCTCTAAGCCTTCGAAGGAGCCGTAAAAACCAAGGCTGTAGACAATGGTAAAGCAGGGCAGAACACAAAGACAGAAAGTAAGCGCGTGAAGGTCCCGGTGCTTACAACATATAATACTAACGTAAAGTTGCTGACTAGTGACCTCAACAAACTTTTGGGGCAAAAGGAGTATAACCTGAAGATTTTGAGCGCAAATGTGACCAACATGGAGGTCTGCACCTTGGCAGACTTTGAGAAGGTGAAGGCGATGCTGAAGAAGAGTGGTGTATTCTTCTACACCTATACACCGAAGATGCCTTACTCAGTGATGCTGAAGGGCCTATCGTGCACCTTTGAGGCAGATGAGGTCGCCGAGTACCTAAATGGTCTGGAAATTATGATGAAGATTTTGAGTCTCCGGAAGCTGAAGGGGACAAGTGGATCCTTAGTCTGAGCAGAGACTCGCACCTGAAGGCGTTCCAAGGCAGCAGATACATTCCGCACTGTAGAGTGTATATTGAAAAACCGAAAAGGAAGGGTCAGACGCAGTGCTACAACTGTCAGCGATATGGGCATGTGTCGACCAACTGTAACATGCCATATAGGTGCGTTAAATGCGGAGGTTCCCACGGTCCGGGGAAATGCAAGGCCCACCCAAGGGAGAGAATAGTGCGGAGAAGGTAGTGACTGATCCTACCACAGGCCGGGCTGTGAGAAACGTCGGTAAGGTGCGCCAACTGTAACGTTGAAGGACACGCAGCACTCTGCTGAGTGCCCGAGATGCCAAGAACTTCTGAGGAAAGCTGCTGAGAGGAAGTCAGCTGCCCAAAATAGCAGCGTTACGGCTGAGAAAAACTCTGCTCGTACCGGGTGTGTCGTACGCTGCTATGGCTGGTGGTGTTGGAGTGCCCCAGAGACCCCTTCAGGCTACGGCTAGCGGCCTTACACTGGAAGCGGCGAGATGAAATTTTAATGTCATCGATGGAGATTGTAGAAGGTTTTTTGGAAGTGGTTTATTGCACTGCTTGAGCAAGATATTAGGTTCTGCTCTTGAATACGGCAGACTTGGGACTGATGAGGATAAATCCCAGGCACTCCTGGGAATGCTGTTGAGTTTTCGGAATGCTTCGCACGATTAAGTGTATCTTTGTGTATTTGTCAACTCGATAGTGTCCAGGCACAAGAGACACTATCTAAACTTGTTCCTGGAGGAACGTGGACCGGATATTCTATTGGTGGCTGAACATAAGCTGTCTCCGAGGCATAGTTTTGGGATGAGAGGATACACGACCTTTAGGCAAAATAGTGTGAATGGACGGGATGGCGGTACTGCTGTACTTGTTCGCGAGAGTCTGCAGTGTACGGCGGTGAGGATTCGCCGTTCTGGTGGGGTGGCATTGACTATTGTGCCAATGTATCTGCGACGCAGGGACACTCTTTGCCAATCAGATTTGGATTCCCTGGTTGGATTGTAAGCGGCGGGATCGCTCCTGGTTGGAGGGGATCTGAACGCGAAGCACGAGTACTGGGTGGGAATGTCTGCAACCGCAGTGGCAACTGCCTCAGAGAATTCCTGAAGATGTGCTGGAGATACGTCGCACGGAGCGCCCGACATGTTTCCATATGGGAAACCCATTTGTATCGACGTAGTCATGACATCATCTGATGTTGTACCGGTGCCGGGAAGTGCTGATGGGCTTAAAACTCTGCACAGGTCTGATCACAGGGCTGTGGAGTTGATCTTGCAAATGGATGGACTTTGCGGTAGACTTTGACTTCAATAGAATGAATACGAGGGCTTTCAATTCGATACTGTCTCGTGATTTGCTTGACTTCATGCTTCCGACGGATCGGAATGTGACCTCCCTCGAAATTGATGACTGCATCGATTCTATGACTTGGGTCATTAGAACTCCGATGGAGGAATCGGTTCCAGGACTACCAGTGCGTCATGCCGCCGTGCTAAGACTCCCCGACAACATCTTCGGCTTCATATCGGAGAAGGGGAGGCTTCGGAGGATACTGAGGAGAACGGGTGATGTCTTAAGAATTCCCATATTGAGGGATGAGATAAGTAAGGAACCTGGATAGGATAATCCAGGGGGCAATGGCTGTGTTTGAGCAGAATTATTGGACGGATTATCTATTTAGTACTAAGGTGGACAACAGAACTTTTTGGAAAGTGAAGGGTGCTGCAGGTGTGCGGCGAAGGTTGGCGGTTGCTGACATAAAAAGGGATGATGGAGTATTCATTATGAATGACGGTGGCTTAACCCACATTGATTACTTCCAGAAAGCATGGAAGGGTTCGATCATTGTACCTATACCCAAGCCAGGGCCTGACCCTGGGGGTGCTGGTAACTACAGACCCATATCTCTGCTCTCTAGCCTGAGTAAGCTTATGAAGTGGTTTATTTTGGAGCGTATGAATAGGTTCATTGACGATAACGAGATAATGCTGGATTGCCAATTTGGATTTAAGAGTGGCCACTCTACGTCCCATGCACTGATGGCACTTGCGGACTATGTAGCAAGGGGACTAAATAGGAAATGTGCGACGATTACTGGGAGCCTAGACTTCGCAAAAGCTTTTGACAATGTTTGGCAGGAGGGAATAATTCATAAGATGATGTCGTTTAGTTTCGACAGGCATTTCTGCGGAATTGTTGCGGTATTCCTGAGGGATCGTGTTGTGTTGTTCCTGGAGTACCGCAGGGGTCACTACTGAGACCCCGTCCTCTTCAACATATTCATGTCGGATATACCTCGGCCACCTGACGGAGATTTACCCTTCTGTATGCGGACGATGTGCTGGTTGCGGCATCTGGCCCAAGAGCGGCAGGGGTGAATAAGAGACTCAACGGATACCTGGGTAGACTGCACGGATACTTCTGCAAATGGGGTCTCTGCCTGAATATGGAAAAGGCGGATTGCGTAATATTTAAAGGACGGCGTGGACGGCTGTACCCCAACGCAAAGAGGTTCGTACCGGCGCTGAGGGTATGCGGTGAGATTGTAAGACTCTCTGACAGGATTAGGTATCTCGGAGTGATTTTCCACGAAAGCTTTGAGTAGTATCGACATGTGGATTCTGTTTTGGTTAGGATGAAGGGGATATACCACTCCTACTGTAGGTTACTGCGCCGAAGGGAAGGTTTGCGTAGGGAGGTAAAGCTGATTATATACAGGAAGATCATCAGACCTCTGATGTCTTATACCTTCCCTGTCTGGTTTGGGATTTCGTCCCATTAGATGGAGGGGCTTAGGGTCTGGGAGAGGCGTATTTTGTCGGCTTGCTTGGATTAAGGGCTGACCAGTTCCCCGATGGTTCGTTTCTGAGACCGTCTTGTTGGGTCATTTATGACCATGCGAGTTTCAAAAGGATCGATGTTTTTCTTATGAGGACTGTGCTGACATTTTTGGAACGATAGTCCGCCCCAGAGAATGGGATGTTGACCAGCTGCTTCGAGAGGAGGAGTGATATGGAGACCCTAAGGGTGCACGGATACCTGTTTCCTGTGGATCTCTTAAAGTTGAGGGACGAGGGGCTGCTCTATGGCAACGAGGGCCTGCTATTTTATCACAGGGGGGGTTAATACGCTGGATTTGGACAGCCTGGTGTATAACACTGCACAGTGAGGTGGATGTCTGTGTCATGTTGTTGTTAATTAGTTGTAAGTAGTGTTTTAAGTTAGTTTTATGTATATGAATGTTTCCGTTTTTCCATTTTTTGCGGAATATAGTATAAGAGTAGATTTGTTTTGGTGATGGATTGCGGCTATTCTGCAGTATTTTAAGTTTTAGTTGATAAGTCTATGATAAGTATCATTTACGCATAGAATTTACGTATGACTAATTATTTTAAGATAAACTATGTAAGAACAGAAGATTTGGATAAATAAAGTAAAGTAAAGTACTTATAAGACATTCAAGTTGTGCTTGCGCAGCCCTCTAATATATACGTATGTATGTATGTATGTGTCATCGATGCACAAAATATTTTTTCTTCTTTTTGGTGCTTTTCCATTAACAGTATGATAGAACAGACGTATGTATGTTGCAGCTTATTTTCTTTTTCGCGATATTAATCTCGTCTAGCAAATTCTGAAAGAGAACAAGAATAACTTACTCTCTCTTATGGATTTATAATAAATGCATTGATAATTTTTGTGCTGGAAAGTAAATGTATGAAAGTGCAACATCCTTATAAATATGTATATAGTCTTTGCTTAACCTAATTTTGAGTGCGTTTCGAAACACACTCAATATCTATCTTATAATTTATATCTTATAGTTTACTTATAATTTACTTATAATTTACTTATAATTTACTTCACATATCTATGTTGCAACGCATTTGTACTCGGAATTCAAGTGTGCCAGTAGTTGGTTGTGATAATTAAAAACCAATTTTATGAGAATACTAGCAGGTTATTTATGAAAGAAGTGTGCAACTAAAGGGAACAAAATTAACAAAGAGAACTGACCTACTTGAAAGTGAAGAGTCTTGTATCTCCCAATGCAGTAACATTTGGACAACGTATGTTTAATTAGAATTATTTACAATCATCAATCTTAATATTATTGAACTACGAACTATTATATTAGCGATCGGAAATGACCGTTTATATTTACCATCAGTTGAAGCAGGATTAAATATCTTAAAGATTTGAATTATTATAAGAGTATTGATGGCAAGATAAGTCATGCGTTACTAGGCGAATTAAGTAATCATATGTGGTACTTAACTCCGGAAACTGCAGCGTTGATCAAAAGGTATGAGTCAAAAAAGTTTATACTGCAAGCTCTGGATAATCGTAAGATAATCAAAGTTAAAAAATTTGTCGCAAATCTTTTCGCTATAAGCCAATAGTTTTAACGTTGGCGTTAATATCGTTCAAAATGGGAAAGTTGTAAATGATTCGGCAGAGCGAGTAGTTTAGCTAATGGAAGGTTTTAATGTAGTTTTATCCAAGAAAGAAGAAGAAAATCAATTGATACTTCAAATTGTGTCGGATTATCGGAAACTCTATCTTGATGTGTACAAATGTTCTCTTTTGAAATCAAATAATATATCGGGCGATTTTTAGCAATTTTATTTTTAGCAGTTCAGCCGTTTTCTTGTAACATGTTACTCTTCAGTTTGGTCTATAATTTAACATTAATCGACATTATTATCAAAATGCAGGCTCGGCTAAGAACTTTTTTATCGGAAAATTGTGTTTAGCGACGAAGCTCATTTCTGATTGAATGGATGCGTGAACAAGCCAAATTACCGTATTTGGTGTGAAGAACTGCCAATGCATTCCAAAAAAGCACTGTTTGGTGTGAATTATGGGACGGTGGTATCATTGGACCGTTCTTTTTCAAAGACGACGAAGGCAGGAACGTTGCTGTGAATGACGTGCGATGATTACAATTTTTTTTTGCTCAAAATGAAAAGCTGGCCTTGGCTGATATATGATTTTAACAAGACAGTGCCACATGCCACACAGCACGCGAAACAATGACATAATATAAATGCGAGTTCGGTGAACAGTTTACCATATTTCACGTCAATTGGTCGCCTAGATCATGCGATTTAACGCTCTTTGCCTGTTTTTTGTGGAGCTGTGTTAAGGCTCATATTTATAGGGACAAGCCCGAAACGGTTGACGCATTGGAAGCCAATATTGAAGAATTTATTCGCGAGATACTGGTCGAGATAGTTAGACAAAATTGGAGCCAGCGTATAATACATTTGAGGCGTAGCCGCGGTAAACATTTACGTCATGAAATCATCTTTAAACATTGAATTGTGTATATAGATCGTTCTATTGACTCAAAGATTTCATACATTTCTCTAAATTTTATGTTTTTTTATTTAAATCAAATCGGAAGGGCTTTAAATATCACCCGATACAAACTAATGAAAACAATATATATCTGTGTTTTTTATTATTAATTTTCTGTTATCTATGTACATTTGTACGTACATAGTATGGGAAAAATATAATTTTAATAAATAGCAAAATTTTATTTTTAAAGTTTCCAAGCCAAATTTTAAGAGCGATGCGTCCAATCATTATAATATTTTTCGTACTATATTTTTAAACTATAACGAATATTTTTAGGGGGAGTTACGCTCGAAACAACAAAGTACCCTAATGTACGTATGTACATGGCTGTTGCTCACGAATCTTGACTACTGAAAGGTGTATTTTAATCCGCCTGATATTTAGTGGATTTATGGTACATACGTGGTATGGACATACACACATACATGCAAGAAGTATAATACAGAAATAAACAACACCTAGTCTTTTTCTAATATTTCTTAACGACTTCCTTCTTCTCACTTCTAATCCTATCTACTCTTTTGCGGATGACAGCAACATTTGTCACTCATATTCTTTTGATTGTAGACCGAGCGACCGACTGACGTATATAAATAAATCAACGAATTACTGTTTTTTTAATTGAATAAATTCAAGTTAATAAAATTCGTGTAAAGGTAGGTAATTTCTATATATCTCTAAGAAAACAAAAAAAAAAAAAAACGTGTAAAAGTGAAATCGTGTAAGAGAAGTATCTTGCAAGTCGAGAGAGTAGGTTGCAAATATCTTTCTCACTACTGCATGTTGTCGGCTATGCAGTGTTTGTTTTACAAAGTGCATATACACAGTTGTTTAATATACAGGGTCAAGTTATGTTAAATTTTAATAGTTATATTGCTTTCCGGAATTAAGTGCACAAATAACGTAAGAACTACGTGTTATTCAAATTAAAACAAGCAATTAAAAGCAATTTTCGTCATAAGATATATTATTTTTTAAAGATGTTTTAACTCTTGTTTTTTACTGTTTCATGTTTTTGATAATGCAGCGAGTGTTTTGTTAAGTGTAGTTATACTGAGCCACTTCATATATAGCGTCATATGATGTCAAATTTATCCCGTTACACTGCAAAAATTATTCATTCCTTCTGATCCAACTGTGCCTTTTCGGATGATAAAAAAAATTTCTACGCAAGTTGCCTTCACTATGACATTAACAAGACATAAGGTAAAGCTCTTCAAAGGGCAGGATTGTATTTACGAGTACGTGCGTTTTTATAGACAAAAAGTAAACAATAATCACATCTAAGCTCAAGGATTTTTTAAAAGAAATAATATAAAATTATTTAATTAAAGCCATTTATAATGTTTGATCTTGTTGCTAATTTTATAACAAAATATATGTATTGAAGCCACCAATTTTCGCATATAATAATTTCACTTTATTACGTTTTAAATATAACCACTAGTGGCGCGAAATATGCGCACGGGTTATTTAGTCAATATTAAATTGTTAATCCTTTTTGTCTTATAACTGCATCCAGTCATTTTGGGTAACATTTAAAAATTTTTTGGTGACCGCTATCTCAATATTGTAAAATTATACGGTAAATACCTGCTTCATCTCATAATTTTGGTTATTGCCCGATTTTTTACACGCTTAACCAAATCTTTCCACAAATTCTTGATCGGATTTACACTCGCGCCCTGTTTTTGAAGATCGCATTATCAGCCGCACAGCTGATGTCGTTTGGCCACCTCGGAGCTGCGATTGGACACCATTGGACTACTATTTGTGGGGTGCCGTCAAAGATAAGTGTTACACCAACAAGCCAGAGACAATTGACGTCTTTAAAGGACAATATTCGTGAAATACAGCTGCACACAATCGATAATGTGCTTAAAAATTGGATCGATCGTGTAGGCTACTGCAGGCCTGTAGAGGCAGCCATTTGAATGAAATTATTTTCCATTATTAACCGGAAGGCTTGTACTTTCAAATAAAAAAAGAAATTTGAGAAAATATTCAGTAGTTTGTTTTATAGCATTTTCAAAAAAAAAACAAAAACAAAATAAATTATTGGCGGAGCCTATATTATTTACCTAAAACTAAATAAACTTTCTATGATAAAAATAACGAAAAAATTTAGCTATTTTTTAGCCATATTGAATAATTGTTTTTTGTTAAAATTTAATAGAATTGAAGAATATTCGTTAAATTTAACATATTGATTATAGTAAAATTGAATAAACATAAGTTAAAGTTACTAAAAGCATGTAAAATTAAAAAAAATTTCAGTAAATTTTATTTAGAAAAAATAAATATCAGGTATGACCAATTATTCATATTTAATTACGAAATTATTTATAACAACAAAATTAATACGTTTGGAATTTAATATGAATTAACTGTAATCCCTGACAATTATAAATGCTAAAATTCCTAAAAAATTTTGAGAACTATTAAAAATAAATAATTTTCTTAAATTTCTAAAGACCTGTAAATATGAAGAAATTTAGTTAATTCAACTTATTTCTTCTGTAAATGTTTAAGGTAAATATTTGTAATTGTCTCAACTCTTATTGATCAATTGACTTTATTGAATAAAAAAAGATTCCTTATTAGCATAAAATATATAAAGTAAATCGCATGATTATACCGTTACTTAGCTAGTGAAGTAAATTACAAAAATATAGAGAAAACATAGAATTTAATCACGTGGGTAAATTTAATATTATTTAAAGTTTATGAAAAACGATATATATTATTTTTGAACATTCCGCCAGCCTTGAACGACGTTCAACAATCTTTTGGTAGAATAGAAAGTTTAGCAACTGGCCTTTTGAAGGTTGAATTACTAGTCTCAACCAGCATGGGCTTTGACAACTCGAGTAGTTTTCCTCTCATAGTAAAACGATATCACCAAGTTTTAAGTTATATTTCTCTTTAAGCCATTTAGATCTAGGTTGTAACGAAACAAATAATCTGTTGACCACCTGGACCAAAAAGACTGGGTTAGTTGCTGAACCAATCTCCATCTAGTAGGTGCTGAACTTTTAATATGAGTAACATCTGTCTCAGGCAAGGCATAAGGGGCCTTCCAATTAAGCAGGACTCAAGTAGAGAATATTGTCTGTGTCAGTTTGGACCAATGGCCTGGTATTCAATATTGCTTCAATTCTAGAAAGTAGCGTTGACAGCTCTTCAAAATTTAGAGTAGCTTGACTCGTCGTTCTTCGTAAATGAAACTTCATTGATTTTACAGTCGACTTCCAAGCTCCACCAAAGTGGTGAGCATGGTGGAATAAAGTGCCGCTGTATACCTTTGGAAGACAAAAAATTCGATATTTTATGGTTTGAATTCAAAGATTTTACCGTTTATAAATCACGTCTAGTTTTTTTGTGGCGCCTTGAAAATTGGTGCCATTATCGCTATGTATATGTGCACATAAACCACTCCTAGCGACAAATCGGTCTAGGGCTGCTAAAAAAGCATCAGTGCTATGATTTGACAACAGTTCTTAGGGGACAGCTTCGATCACAGGACAGATAAAGACTACTACACACACCTTAACTATAAGAGCCTTACGTCCATTATGTTGCCTATACAATATAGGACCAGCATAGTCACATCCAACTTCGTAAAAAGATCGGATGCATTTACACGAAACTTCGGCAATGAGCCCATAAGGTGCTCTTGATTACGTGAGCTGTATAGAATACAAGCTTCACATCTTTGTGTTACACTTTTGACAATTTTACGAACTCCAATTATCCAATACTTTTGTTGTGACCAATGATATCGTTCCAGTATGTAGTTATTTTAAATATAAATTGTGTACAATTTTTTTCACTATAGGACAGTCTTTGTGAAGAATAATTTGATATTTGCTATCATAAAGCAAATCAGCTTTTGTTAATCTTCCACCAACACGTAGCACCTCATTGGAATCTACAAATGGTGAAAGTCTCCTCAATCTCTTATTACTTACAGTAGCTAGACCTGTTTTAAGAGTTTCTATAACTTCACGAAAATTGATTCTTTGATAATATTTGTAATTTTCTAGTTCAGCAGCATCTAGTTCCTTAACTCTGAGGGGTATACAGTCTCTTCTTTTAGACTTTAGAATAATCTTAAATCTTATGCAGTAAGCAATTACCCTACTATTTTCGGCCAATGAGAAATTCTACTTTTAGTTTGTAACATAAATCTTCTTCATCTACTGATAAAACTAACAGCATTTGATTATTAGGCCGAATTTCCTCATTTGTAGTACATTTGTTATCGTCTGAATGTGGCCAATTATTTTTATCTTTAAGCAGCCATGAGGGGTCATTGAACCACAAATCATTGCTTACTAAATCTCTTGATTTTACTCCGCTACTTGCAGTATCGGCAGGATTTTGTTTACTAGGAACATATCTCCAATTCAGACTTGGTAGGTTTTCCAAAATATAAGATGAGCGATGACTAACAGACGTCTTCCATGTGAGGAAAGCCAGGCTAAAACCGTCTTGCTGTCTGACCAACATACCACCTCATTCAAATTAATATTAATAATGGAAACTGTGTAAGTATTTTAATAGTTGGCACAAACAAATGTGCTGCACAAAGTTTCAGCCTGGGAATTGATAGTTTTGCTTTAGGAGCTATCGTAGTTTTTGCGATAACAATGTTTGTAGACAATGTTTGAAACTTTACAACAGTAGATAACAGCTGCGTATGCTAAGCTGGGTGTGTGACAGGACCCTTGGAAGCTTATTCGTTTTTGTGTGGAATAAATTAACCTTGGTATATTAACATTGTTAAGCAAATTAAATTCTGAAAATAGTAGTTTAATTTCATCTAGCATATGATCTGGTAACGAGTAATCCCAATCAAGTTAGACAGCTATAGTTTTTGTATTATAATTTTTGTTGCTATAATTGCTGGTGAGATCCAGCCTAGGGGATCGAATATTTTCGATATTTTCGAAAGTAAATTTCTCTTAGTATCAACACAATATTCGTTCGTTTTTACTTTGTAAGAAAAACAGTCACTTGTAGGTTTCCTTATAATTACCTAGTAGGCATACGGTCAGCTCTGTAGGTATACACTGGTGCATATTCCTATAAACGCACTTAATTTTTTTCTGTATTTTTGTTATATCTTTGTTGTTCTCATCCAAAAGCAAAATTTAACTATTTTAATGAGAGACAACTTAACGGTACTTTTTAAAAGTAAACAATTTTTTTTTCTTATTTTTGTTGTTTGCCTTAATTATGCGATCAAATGTTCTTGGTGCTATTTTAAGTGGAAGATTCGTATAAACGCACACTCGAAATTTGTTTTTAAAAAAGTGACCAAAAATAAAATATTATCAATTTTAGTTTTTTTTCAACCAAAGGTACGTTTCTAATAGTAATATCTCAATTTACTGTAACTTTTCCTATTTTAATCAATAAATTTCATCACTTTTAAAGATGCCCAAGGGAACTTTTTTGTCCGATCAAGAAAAGATTCAAATTAAATTTTTTCACGACCAAGGATGCTCTAATAGAGAAATTGGACGTAAAATCGGTCGTTCGGAAAGTGTGGTGCGAAATTTCTTTAAGAAAGGTCAAATTATGGAGTTCGCAAATCAACAAAGGGTAATACAAAACTAACAAGAAGACAACTTAATCTAATAAAACAAGAAGCAACCCGCAACAAATTGAATTCCACACAAATAAGGAATAAATTAAATCTTCCTGTGACTTCCAAACACGTTGCACACATTTTACGAAACGATGAAAACATAAAATGGAAAAAGCCGAAATGTAAACTAATGCTAAAAAAACACCATAAAGAAAATCGTCTAAAATTCGCAAGAAGATATATGAAATGGACAGATGAGTGGAAAAAAGTAATTTTCTCTGACGAAAAAAAATTTAATTTAGACGGTCCAGACTCATACTCATGCTATTGGCACGATTTGAGATCTAAAGATGTTCGGATGTCAAAACGTAATTTCGGTGGTGGCAGTGTTATGGTTTGGGCAGCGTTTTCTGCAGTTGGCAAGTCGAAAATTTGTTTTGTTCCGACAAAAATGAATAGTTCGATTTATAACGAACTGTTGGAAGATGCTCTTCTCTCTTTTATGGACGAAAAAATGGATGAAGATTGCATTTCCCAACAAGATAATGCTGCAATCCATGTTTCTAAGCAATCGAAATCTTGGTTCAATGAACATGGCATTCCTTTGTTGGACTGGCCGGCTTGTAGTCCGGACTTAAACCCAATGAAAAACTTGTGAGGATACATGGCCCGTAAAGTTTATGCAAATAATGCCCAGAATGAAGGCATAAAAGACTGTGACAGAGCTTAAGCTAAGAATTAAACAAGTCTGGGAGGAAATTGATTCCGATCTGCTTAAAAAATTAGTGGAATCAATGCCAGACCGTATTTTTGAAACAATCCATAACAAGGGATCATCCACACATTATTAATAATGCTACAATGGCCCAAACATTAAAGTGCGTTTATAGGAAAATACCCTTAAAAATGGCTGATAATATCGAAAATTAAGTAAAAAAAAATAATTAAAGTACAAATGAATTTTTTTTGTAAACAATATTTTAAGTGAAGTCTTAACTAATTTAATACACAAATTTATAGCCCCCTAAATATTTTCTTGTTTAATTTTTACCTTTTTTTTTAAAAAAAAGTAGTGTGCGTTTATAGGAATATGCTACAGTGTATTTACTATGGACTCAATTTTCTCACAATCTGGTACTTTTAAAAGAATTATCCTATCACTTGCTGCTCACTTTCTTAAATTGAAACCGCCAGCCATTAGCAATTATTTTAACTGGTCTTCTAGCTCTTGTGCCTCTTCCAACGTATTAGTGTGCGACACAGTCATCTGCAAAAAATTAATTTTTTTGTTGGACTTCAATATATGAAGTATGCGCTGGAAGTCCTGATCACATTCTTGCACATTAATTAGTCTAAACATTTGTTTAATATCGGCTGAAAAGCAGTATATCTTGCAACGATTAGGTCTTGTTCCAATGTCGGTCCTTTTAATAAATTGTCATTTAGTGACTTACCAATGGAAGTCTTAGCTGACCCATTAAAAACTATTCTAATCTATGTAGTAAAACTATTCTCTTTAAGCACAGCGTGATGCGATAAATAAACACTCTCAGCAGGACGATTTAGATTGTTGTAGGGAACAAGTTTCATGTGGCCTAGTACCAGGTATTCATTCATAAACTCAATATAAGCTCTCTTTAAATCAGGATTTGATTTAAACTTTCTTTCCATGGATTTCAATAGATTTAATGCCATAGAATAAGAATTGCCAAGATTGGCATCTGGTACAAATGGAAGTCTCACAAAATATCGATCGGTTCTTATAGTTGTAGATTGATAAAAATCTTCTTCCAGTTGGTCTTCGGTAGTCATTATGATTACACATTGGGGTACATTTTCTATTTTCCAAAACAACTGTAGAGTTTGGTTTAAATCAACATCAGATTCTTGAGTCAATACATATATACTAATAGTATATTATTAGTACATGCACTAATAGTATATATTAATACATGCAATGTATATATTTTGCACTCACAAATTACCATTTTTTATGATACGTCCATCTCTAAAAAGAGTAAAAAAATAATCGTATCCTATCAGAATATCAATCTCTTTTGGCGTACTTAAATTAGGAACAGCGAAAGAGAGATTTTTCGCTTCATTCCAGTAGTTAATAACAATAGGGGAACAAGGTAATTTCGATGTAAGACATTTAAACACATAAGCAGGAATGACAACAATTTTACTAATATATATTATCTTGGATGTAGTTCGACTGTTACTCTTGTTGCTCCCGCTTTATTATTACCTAAACCGCTAACAACAATTTTAGAAGGGTTTCTCTTCGTGCCGAGTTTATTTGCACAACTCTCAGATTTGAGTGTGTTTTGGCAGTATAATAAAATTACTTTTCTATTTCTGTAATAAGTGCCTCCTTCACTATAACAAACATCGTTTTCCAGTGAACTCTAAAAACATGAAGCTTTTTACAATAAAAGCAGCACTCTATATAAAATTTCAAAGTTTCAAAATCTATTTTCATGCTTAATATTTTAAACACTACTCCTGATGAAGATTTGATTAAATGAGACTGTGGGAGCCATGAAATAAATACCAACAGTCGCCGGGGAGGTTCTTGTCACTTTTAATCAATCTCTTTATTATGTATACTCTTTTATATAGACTCCCTAATAATTGCTTACTTACTTTACTTTACTAGGACCGATATAGCTACATCTAAACAAACAAAAACCCCAGTGTATATAGCTATAAATGAGAAAAAAAATTACACTCTAAGGTTGTAGAACACGATACTACACTATGGTGAGTTTCCTAAATGTTATTAGGAAACTGTGCCTCATAACCCACGCCTACCTATATCCTGATGGCAAGTAACTCTATTCTCAGGATCCCGAAATAAATAAATTTATCCTAACCTATTATACCATGATTGAAAACAATTATCAAATTAACAATCCATTATTTATTTATTTATTTATTTATTTATTTATTTATTTATTTATTATATATTCAACCAATTTGTATTAAAACAAGCAACAGGCTTGTTTATAAAATTCTAAATAGTAATTGAAAATTAAAAGTGTATTATGTTCAAAATTAAAAAAAGAAAATTATTTACAATTATGTGTCTTAAACATTTTTTTAAGATAAGTATTTTTTTAAAATAACACATTCTTTTAATGCAATATTTTGAATTATAGAAAAAAAAAAAAATAAAAGGAATAACTTTATATGCAAGAAATTTTTAGATTATTTTACAATAAAATTAAAATTTTTCGACTCACCAAAATCCATGATATCGTAGAGGCCTCTCGGACAATGGTTGTAATTTTTCTATGTATATTAATAATGTTCTTTTTTTAGGCAAAAAAAATGTTCTATTTTAACTCCTACAAGAAATTTTTGGAATGAGGGAAAAATATATATGCAGTGTATTGTATGTTGATTCACGAGAATAATTACATTTTTTTAATTTTTTTGTTTCCTTTTAATATATTAAAATTGCACCATGTTAAAAGTTTTTTAACCTTAACTTATTTAGCTACTGCTGTGAAAACTCCAGGAATATTCATCTATTTAGGTGTTTAACAATTCCAATTTATTTAATACAAATTGGCTGGCCATCAATTGGTCAACTAGCATTGATAGACCTATTAAAACAAAACAAAAATTTCGTAAGTTCCCAATAAAAAAAATATTATATGGTCACCTTACCAGCCAAAACTCGAAAACAAAAGTAGAAATTTTTATGTCCAAATCAATAATTTTTTTAAATCAGTAATTTTCAAATTCTTGTGTTTAACATATAAAGTTCTCTAAATAAATTTTTACTTTTTATTAAGCACAGTAATATTTAGCAAAAACCATGTACAATTTCGAAAAGGGCACATGTCCGAATATTTAAAATGTAAATGAAAAAAACTAATTATTTTGCAATGAAGTATAATAGTGCAAACAAATTTATACGGATTATATTTAGGGACTAATTTTTAACCGAAAATTACAGAAGTATTTGGATATTGACTTTATTATACATGATTGTTTATATATTTAAAATTAATGAAATGAGCCTGTTGAAAACAATGCAAGGCTAGCCGGTGGTCTCATGTACTTTTAATAAAAATACACAAATTTGATTTATTAAACAATGTGTATTTAATATTAAAGTTCCTAAGTTATAAAGAAATATAAGTAATTATAATATTTGTATTTAGTTTTATGTTAGATAAAAATACAAACTTTTTGGTATGAGAACCACCTGGAAAAAAAAAATTGAATTTGAACTGGACACTTTATATAAAAACTGGACCGTGTCAGTTTAGCCAATCTTCAGTAATGAAACATCGATTAAAATGGCGGTGTTCTTTACACCAAAATCGAGTATACAAAACTTAACGAATAAAGGCAATATTTCTACTAATAATAATATATATCATTTGTAGTTAGCCATTGCAGTATTTCGTTATAAGATTCTGTAAATTCTGTCGGTATATATCGCTTACGTTTTACAATATCTGTTAGTTTCAGATAATTAATAGGTTCTTTGCCTCTATAAGCTCGATAAGGAAGAAGAAGAAAAAATAACAGCTTTGCGCGTTAAAAAAGCGGTGCTGCATTGCATTTTTTTGTACTCTTTGTTAAAACAATAATTTCGGGAAGGGCAGATCTCTTAGAGTTGTAACCTATCTGCCATGACGTCTAAAGTAGAAATAATGCTAGGAAGGTTAGTTTTTCAAGCGTAGTAGTCGCAGGGAAGCATTTGGGACTCATTGATAAGAAAAAACGCATTTGCCAATTAATTATTTTTAATTCTCATAACATTCCATGAAGGAACATGGGGACTTTCTCTCAGTCAATGCACTGCACCCGATTCTATTTTTAAGCTCATTGAAAGGGACATACAGCTTAACGCCGGCTCCGAACGGCAAATGCATTTAGAGAAGTTTTCAATAGTATTTATACTCATATAACCAGTTACTAGCTAATGTTATGAGGTGATGCCACTGTTGAAAAACTTTTTCTTTTTTAAGATGGTCTGGCCTGGTATTGAACCGACGACCTTCTGATTGGTAGGCTGGTGTCTTACCTACCATACCACAGCGGCACACAAACACAACTTATTTTAGTAAAATTAAATATTTTCTTTTTAATTTACTAAAAGGTCTGTAGAATTGATAACAATTCGTTAATTTAACTTATATTATATAGTAAAAGTTTCCAAATTTGGTTTAAATAATTTGGCAGTCAATACAAACCATCATTTAAAAAATTTGAATTTTGCATGTGTAGAGAACGGTAACAGTTAAGGCTTTCTTTATCTATCCACATTAGTTAAAAAGCAGGTACAACACAAAGGCTCCCAACAACGCGGGAGGGATTACTTTAGTGAAATATATAAGTGAAAGTAAGTTTATATATTATTCATATTAAATTTTATACTATACCTATGTATATACAAATGTATCTTATATGTATTTGTATTTTTTCAGATGGTCAGTGTTTTGGTATTTTTTTTCTAATACATGGTATTTTGGTACCATTAATGGGAAAAATATATGTACAAGATTTTCTCTACGAGATTACCGATTTCAACAGCCCGCAGATTAATACGTTAGCTTTATTTCGTTGTAAACTTAAGTTTTTTAGGAAATCCTTTTAATGTTATGTTAATTTTTATGTTCCCTTTTTCAGAAGTGTTTCTAATTTTTTTTTTTTTTTGAACAGTTAATCACAAGACTTTTTTACGTAAATTATTTACATACAATGTATGTATGAATAATAATAATTATTATATATTATAATATATATAATTATCATAAATTAATATTATTATATTATAATTGTTATGAAACTTTTTTAATACTGCATATCGCTTAATTAGTGTTTGAGTTAGGTTGCTTTTTTACTGTATATGTAGTTACATGTGTATTTTATGATATATTTAAAATAATATTATATGTACTCAATTTCTATATAATACAGCAATATTTATAATAAAAAAATAAATTAAAAGAAAGTTTTCAAATTTGTTTCTATTTTTGTCTAGAACTTACACTTGCGCTTACTTACTTGCGCTGATATAGAATTTTTCGTTGTGATTCTGTTGTTTCCTTCTGCTTGGCTTATTTACTCTTTTTTACTCTGATATATGAAAGCTCTTCAATTAAGAAGTGGACTGAATGTCTTATTTAATAAAAGTGGCTAATCCATAAAATTTTCAGAATAATTATGTTCAGCGAAATTTGATATCTTTTTCTTTATTAATAAAAAATATAAAAAATTTGGAATGAAACATACTGAATTCCGTACGAAATTTATCATTATCTATTTATCTGCTAATATACATATAAATTTATCAAAAACCTCTTCAACAAGACCATTAAATCACCCCAGAAATTGAAAGAGCTTACTATGCCAATAATTAAGTTCTTCACTGTATATGTTTGTGTTTTATAGACAGTTAAACGGCTGAACCGATTTTCTTGAAATTTTTACAGTATCTCTTTCTGTCTGGAAGAAAAAGAGTTCTTGCAAATCTTAAGGGTTCATACAAATCTCAACGTAAACAAGTCATCTGGGCCGGATGCACTGGTCCTGAAGCAGAGCTTTTCGATGCTTGCGCGTCCATTAGCTCACCTTTTTAGTGCGTCATATCGCGCCAATATTTTTCCATCTTACTGGAAGGTTAATAATATAACGCCCGCCTAAAAAGTGTTTGGCCGGTAACTCTTTGCAGCTTGTTCCACATTTTCTAAAGTTATGGAGAACGTGATTAAATACCACCTTTTGACGTATTTGGAGTCCAACAATTTGCTAAGCAAACGTCAGTACGGCTTCCGCAAGAGCCGTTATGCTGGTGACTTGCTGGTGTTACTCTCGGAGAAGTGGAACAAATCCATTAATGGCTTTGGCGAGAGTAAGGTTGTGGCTCTAAATATCACCAAGGAGTTTGGCATGAGGCTTTCATTTCGAAACTTATTAATTTTGGTATCGGTAGTCACTTCTTCCGATTTATATCGAGTTTTCTCACAGATTGCCTGATGAGTTCAGGATACACTCAGGGTTACCGCAAGGCTCTGGTGTTTCTCTTACGCTATTCCTAATATTTCTTAACGACTTTCTTTTTCTCACTTCCAATCCTATCCACTCTTTTGCAAATGACAGCAACATTTGTCGGTCATATTCGTTTGAGCGCAGGCCAAGACTCTTTGAGATTGGGACGTAAAGGAACGGCAGACGCAAAAGTGAACTAGTGAACATCTCCGAATGGGGTCGTGCGAACAGGGTAGACTCTAAAGCACGCAGGACTTAGTGTTGTTAATTATCACATAGACGTGGTGGTTTGTTGTCTTCTGTGGCTAAGTGTAATGTAGATATTGGGGAATGAGAAGCTCTTGATGTTTTGGGCATGATAATTCACTGTGACGTTCTTTAAAACGATCATATATTTCGAGTGTCAAAAGAGGCATTCAAGTGCTTCGGCTTTTTAAGACGGTGCAAGAATAGCTTACTCCATATGATCTCCTTAATATTTAAAAGACCTATATCCGATCAAAAATGAAATACAACTTTTATGTATCGATCGGTGCTTCGAAATCTATTTTAAAGCTTCACGACTGCGTACAGGAGAGGGCGAAGGTACTTAGCCAACTCTATAGATTCATTAGAGCATCGTCGCGATATAAAGAATATTTCTTTTGATTTTTTAGAAATTATTGTATTTCTGTAATTTCCAATGATCACTTTTTAAGTAGAGCTCTAATTGGATTGAAAGCCAAAAATCTTCTGATTTTTGAACAGAAAATATCCCAAATCAACCCTCATATTTCTATATTAAATCTATATGTTTGTGTGTAGTTAAAAGCATTTACATATATTTGTGTGTTTAGTGGGACAAGTGGGTGCAATATGTCACGCGCCTATTGACCATTTGAAAAAATCATATTTCTCACGATCATAAGTGGAGGGATACAACAACAACATGCACTGCTATACCATTCACAAAAATAAACGGCCAGCCCCATAACAAAGTATCAAATGATCAAGTGCTTGCCGGTAATACAGGACGACATATGATATTTGTATGTTGGCAGTGAAAATAAAATCGTTTAATGTTGTGTTGGTATTGATGACTTTAAAATGATGCTATACTTCCACCCTTTGTAAGAATTTTCATATAACTTTTGTTTTATGGACATTCTTTCACAAACCAAAATGATTTTACATATGTTTACTTTTTATTATTTTATGTATGTGTCACAAAAAATTCATAAAATTTTAAAAAATAATTATTGTTTTTATGTTTACTTATTATATATAATATCATATACTTAGGCTTTTAGGCTTAGGGCTTTTTGGATTTCATATGACGACATACTATATATAAAGCTTAATTTACAGTATCGTTTTGGAAAAGCTGTCGTAAAAGTTAGGGTTTAAACTGGAAGAAAATAAAATTGGAAAATAGGGTAATAACTAAGATAATATTTAAGATAATAATTAATAAATGGATAGATTAATATTAACTTACCTATAATACAATACAATATGTATTTAAAAATCAGAACTAAAAATTTGTATTTTTGTTTTTTATAATTTTATTTAAGCATTAATTTGGTTACTTTAATATATGCATGGCTAGCATTACATTTAATTTATTTCATTATTTCTTGCCTGTTTTAAATTACTTTTTTAATTGCTGAATATTTTAATAAAAATGGAATGTTTTATAAATTGATCATTATTTTTTGTTGTAAATTTCTTCATGAGAAGTCTACAGTATTAATTATTATTATTCGAATTCAATTAAAAAGGCATACATAATTCATTTAAGATAAAATTGAAAAAAAGTAATATTTATTGCCAAGAAATTAATATTATTCGCAAAATAATGTATTAATAAAAACATAAGAAAAGTTTGTGGGTAAGTATGTTGTAATGTTGTAAAAAATGTTTATTGTAATTATTTTATTAGGTTAAAACTTATATTTTATTTAATAGTTTCCATCCTGTCATTATTAATTTTTTTTTCGGTTTTAGTTTTTAAATAAAATGAATTAAAAATTAACTTTTCTTCAATTCAAATGAAATAATTTTTATTTCGTTTTTCATTCTTTTAATTTTCGTAGTTACGAACAAATAAGTTAAACAATTAAATAAATTTTTTTTTAATTTCTAAAGCTAAAAAATTTTTAAATGAAGTTACATTTAACATCTAGTTTTGTGAATTATTTTGAATGCTTATGCAAGCTCAAATTAAATTTTTAATATATTTCATGTATGGGATTAAATATGTATTTTGTGGCTTAGCTGTGTGTGTGCAATTGTAATTGAATAAAAATGTATTAAGAGTATCATATGATTGTTATACATCATTGTATATCACTTGTATTTTTAATTTTCGTTTGACTATAAATGGTATTATTCTTCATGCAAGTATAAAAAGTTAAATTTTTTTCATCGTACTTAGAGTTGACGGTATATCGATATCTTCTTATTTAATTTTGAAATCTGTAAGAAAAAAATTTATTTTTTATTTTTCAAATCATTTTGTTTTTGTGCCAAAAGTATTAAATGATTAGTTTTTTAACACATACAAATATTTATGTGTATTTACATATGTATGTATGTTATGTAAGTATGTCAGAGAGGAAAATTTATCAAATCGATTATGCATGTCTGCACAAAGTTGCAATTATCAAAGTTTTATGCGCATTTACATAAAATCGTATCCGTTAATCAGAGTTTTTGTAGTATCAAAGTCAGAAATGCTAGTTTATCAGAATAGAAATTTGATTCTGATACGAATTGAGTTCATAAAACCACCATGGTTCTGCTTCGTTTCGAAAATAAACAAAACCAATATACGAATCAGCCCTTTTGTTTTTCTTTAAACAACAAAACTTATTGTCTAAGAAAAAAAGGTAAAGTGAAAAATATTGAGGGAACACAGCAATTCACTGGAATTGACGAAATCAGATAATGTGGGATAAAGGTGTTCTTATGTGTATGACCAAATTTAAAAGTGTTTTGATTTCAGTTCGCCAGGTAGATTTTTGTTTCTTTTATTAAAAAAGTAAATGAGTAAAATTTGGAGCGAATCCGATAATGTTTAGTAGACCCGAAAACGACTTTAATATACATACCTCTATACAAATTAGTAGATTAAAATGTATATTTTCTTTTGTAAATAATAATATTTTTTATATATTTTAGTTATTTTGTAAATTTAATAAGATTGGAAAAGAGAACTGTTTTTTGGATCTTTATTTTTTAAAATTATGGATTTGATATTAAATTAGATTTTTTATACGAAGGATATTTCTGTCGATAAGCCTCAACAACCTGAAACAACAATTGCTTTTTTCTTCATCAAAGTCTCTATCAGCAGTATCATTAACAATAAATTAGTCCTTACAGAATGTCCAACCTTCCTCAAATTCAAATGATGTTTTCCAAGTTGAAGGCTTAAACTCTGGGAATTCCAGTGAAACTAAACCGACGGAAGAAATACTTAGTTTTTTCTGAAACAAAATCACTTATGGTGTATTTTTGAAAGTCTGTTAAATTTGCATAAGTTCAGCCATTTTTTAATTTCACAGTTGGTTCCTTTATTTTAAGTTTTTCAACCATTTTACGTTTTTCATCAAAACTTGTATTTGAATCTGTTTCCTCAGAAATATACAATTAATTAATACTCATTTTTTTAAGAATTACTACTGAGATTTCCGGGTTAGTTTCCAAATACTTTTTAGCATTTTGAATAAAAGTCAAATTGAAAATATTATTTTTTAAATTCTTCGCTTTGAGATCATAAGCAAATCTTTATTCTAAGTGAATAAAAAATTGTTATTTCTAATGATATATACAAGAGAACTGATAACCGTGAAGGAATATGCAACAACAACACAAGGAGAACTGAACATGTTTTCGACACCAGCTACGGAAGACATCATCAGAGTTCTTTATGTAAAGTATATTAATTTTTAGAACATCCAGTAGTTAATTCACATTTCTCAGAAATTGCATATTGAAACTACCAATTTAAAAGTCAAATCTTAAAGCGGTGCTTCTATGGCATTTGAACATCTGAACCAGACTTTAATGTAAAGCTTCACTAGAAAAATGCAAATATAGCGCAATTCATTTGATTCATTTTTCGTAAGTGAGAATTGGTCACGAATGGCTAGTTGGACCTGGTGTTCAAAAATCGTAATACTCTGCACGACACCGTTTTTTCGTCATTCGCTCTCTCATTCGTAATACAATCTTAGATTATGAAATTAATTACATAAATTTCTATACAAAATCTTAAGGGAGGATCACTCAAATTGTAAGTAATTCTATTTCTATTGCCCTTTTTATTACTTTACAATCAGCGTTATCTCTAATTTTTATAAAACTTAGATCAAAACAGTTTGGCGTACTTATTAGCTCTTAATCAAAATGTTTTAATTATAGATTAAAACAAAAAAAAAAAAATAAATAAATAAATAAAATGCATAAACAAAACAATGGCCGCTCGCTGCATTGATTTCATATGCTAGCTGTTGAAAGGTGCCGTGCGAACGGTAGAATCCAATTTAGTAAAATAAACAGAGAACGAAGTAATCCGCAGTTTCGTGCAAACGTAACATAAGACCATCTGAAGTAATTCTTTATAGTCTTCTCGATTTTGAGATTTAGTCAGTTGTTGATAACAAAAGTTTATATATACAATTCTCACGTTCAGGGGGACTTATTTGAAATAATTCCTTGTTAAAACTTGGCCATGATTTGGCAAATATTGAAACTTCTGTAGCAGATGTAGAATATAAGTTTGTTTCGAAAACGCTGCGCAATATTTTTTCATACACATGCTGGGGGCAGGTAGTTTAATTAGGCTACGTCCTATTTTTTTTTACAAGAGTACAGCGGCGCCTGTGTTGATAGCAATATTTGTAGATGTTGTATTATATAACAATTACAGTTACACAGTATTCCATTTAATTATTCTTTCATAAACTGCATCCGCAATATTTTTGCCAGTTGAAGATTCTATTTTCGGTGCTCTAAAAAACTTCCATGTGCCGTTGTAACTCAGCAAAATTGCAATGCGTTCAACTTTTGTGGATCCGATTAAATCTTTCATGAGATTTCCGCCAAAATGAACTATCACCAAACAATTTTACTGACCTATAAATGATAAAAGGATTATAATACAATTTAATACTACCTTTAGGTAAAAGTAATAAAAAACAACTTACATTATTCGTAAAAACAGTTGAAATTTCTTTAGATTCTTTTATAGGTTTTCTTGACGTAAACGATGAATAGTTGAACGGTTAATGACAAGTTCTTCTACACGGTGTCTTAATGCTTCAGCTGCTGCTCTGAGAATGTGAACTGCCATTCCATCCGGCACTTTGGCATTGTTCAATGCTGCTAGCAACCGAGTTGTAATATAACTTTTGCGATCTCGATTTTCACTTAAAACAGAGTTTGAGCCTAAGTTTTCTTCCTCGGTAGTCGTGTTATTAATTGGTAACTCGATAACACTATCTTCATATGTCCACTCCATAAGTTGACAAACATCTATACAAAATCAAAAACTTAATATTTAAAACTTAAATTTATTTACAATCTTGCGTGATTGACACCATTGACACCAGCCATGCAACCAGGGCGTCCTTTTTGTCTTTGCAATTCTATAAATAGTCTATCTCTTACAATCCAAATTTTATCTAGCGCATCGACGTGGAAATATCAAGTAACTCGATCAGATTTACAAGAAATTATTCAGCAGCTTGCTATTGGGCATTTGATCTTTTCTCAGGAACGGTTTTTTTGAATATTTTTCCACTTTTCATATCATTTGAATCATTTGTCAACACACTTATGCTCTTCTTGAATCAGTATACGCGCTTAATGCCAAAATATTTGAACGGAATCAATTGCCAATTTTGCGCTTTGCTGTGCTAAAAGCTTTTATAAACGAATATTGTAAAGTAGGACTTGAAAGAACTAACACTTTGACGGAATTTTTGCGCCAGTAACTTAGTGAAAAACATTTCCAACTAAATCAATGTTGATTTAATTTTCGCTGGCTTTACATGTTTTAACGATTTGAAGGACTTCTTCGACTACGGAAGAAGCACCAACTTCCGTAGTCGATTTCGATGATATTTTTGACATCTTAATCTTAATTGTTATATAACTTTAGAACACTTGAATGACAAATTATTTAATTACACTGTTAAAAACTCACTTCACTTATATCAATACATAACAAAATAAAACTTCAATTAAATCACGTTTTTACAACAATAGTATTTGGCGTTATAGCGACAAAGTTTGCAAAAATATCCCGTTATCAGGAGCGAAAACACTAGTTCTAGGAATAGTTCACACAGAGTAAAGTATTCTAAATAATTTGAACTGCATATGCTTTTAAAGTTTTACCGTTATTGCAGCTTCAAAAAATACACAGAAAATGTCGTACATAATAAATAACACCTAAAAAGGATTTTATTTTCTAAAAATGTAAAAACATGGTAAAAAATTGAGATGTATCACTTCGCCACAAGTTCCATTTTACTTCACTCTTACCTATATATTATTAAATAATGTAAGGAAAGGAAAATATTAAAATGCATTTTTTTCAGTAGTTTTGAAAGATAATAATGAAAAGACACGATTAAAAAGAGACAAATGTATAAAAATTAATGTGTTCCCCATATTCACTTGAATATTTGAAGTTGTTCCCGCAACCATACAACATTGTCGAATTCGTTGCAAATTTTGCATACTTACTTCTCTAATACAAAGGTACAAAAATCTGTCCGGCGATTTATAAAAATACGATATTTCAAAATAAGGATACCCTAATGTAGACATTGTGATAAATAAATAGGCTTAATGATAATAATAATGTTATTAGACTTTACTTAAACCTCAGATAAACATTATCGGCACAATTCGATGGTTTTCACCAAGGGTCTGTTAAAAATGATTCCGCCAGAAGCAGATGCACAGTGTCAATTGCCATAAGCATTAAACACGTAGAAGATAGCCAGCAGAACAGGTACTTTTTTACAGCGAAAAAACACGCAAAGCGGTAAGCCACTACTTTTCTAGAGGCGAGAAATTGAGCTCCAAAAAAATCAAACTGGTCGAAGAATGTTGCAAAATTAAATTTGAAACATTCTAATATTCTAATAAAAGTCACGATATATCAATTGATAAAGAAAAGTCTTTTTAGTGTTAAATTGCAAAAAAAACTGACTTTAGTGGCCGCTCAGGAAATAATTGGAAAGTGACATATCGCACGACTGGCTTCCAACAATTCATAGGTCGATTTCTCTAAATCAACTTATAGCCAAACTTTCATTTCAATAAATTGATGATTGCAGTAACCATATGGCACGTAGTGCCAACCTGTTGAAACCAAATATCGCCGGATCAATGTCATATCTTCAAACAAGTTTTTATTGATCATAGTAAATTAATGTTCACCAGTGCCCGTAGTTCGAGCTTCGGCCTTCGGCCAACGGCTATCGACGTAAAGCCGCGCCAAACGGTGCACTTTTCTGGATGTAATGGATTCTGCAACGCACCAAGTGGCATCGCTTCGTGTCGAGATGAAAATGGAAACCTGGGGACGGATACGCCGAGTAAGCTGACAATTTGGAAGTAACATTTTGCAAAACTACCGTCTGCAAAAGATGGTTAAGTGATAATGTCGTGGAGTGTGCACAGCCTACTCGGCAGGAGGTCAAGACAGCAATATCCCGGTTTAAGAACAACAAAACTGCAGAGGTTCTTTGAATGCCAGCGAAGCTATATAACAACGGTGAGGACACTGAGATGCGAAGAATGGATCATGCCTGATGGTTCGAATCTCAGCGTACTATGTCCGGTCCACAAAAGGGGAGAGTTGCCAACTATCGCAGAATAAGTCTCTTGTTGGTCACATATAAGGTACTGTCAAGTATAGTGTGTGAAAGATTGAAGTACCAAATCGCCAACTTAAAGTAACCCTGTCAGTGTGGTTTCAGGATGAATTATTCCTTGAAACAAAAAAGTCTTACGATAAGTAGGTTGATACATACCAGCTTTCCAGCTGCTGTTGACACTCCGATAAAAGACAATATATTATATATTAATTCCCATAACATTCCATGAAAGAGTATGGGGACTTCTCTCAGTCAATGAGCTGCACACGATCAGTTACTAGCTGATGTTATGAGGTGATACCGCTGTCGAAAACTTTTTTTTAAGATGGTCTGGCCTGGTATTGCACCAACAACCTTCTGGTTGGTAGGAGGGTGTCTTATTTACCATACCAGAGCGGTACACCCGATAAAAGACAAGCTGTTTGCTTATGAAGTACCATCAGAATTTGTACGCCTTTGTAGAATGACATTGAGTGACACAAAATCTACTGTTTAAATAGGAAGTGACTCACCGAGCCAATCACTACTACAAGAGGTCCGAGACAAGATGACAGCTTATTATGTTTGTAACTTATTTAATATCTTAATGGAGAAAATTTTGCAAAACATAAAAGTTAATAAAACAGTTACATTTAATACCAAATGCCACATCCTTCTTGCTTATTCGGATGACGTTGGTATTATTGGTAGAACTGAACGAGATATTACTGGGCCTTTTTTAAGAATCGAAACAGAGCGTCGAAAATGAGTCCGATGGTGTATGAAGACCACACAAAATAATGTTGACAAGCGCGGCAAAGAAAGAAGGGCGAAATATTCACGGCAGGTAGTTACAAGGTCGATGTAGTAGACGAATTTATTTACCTAGAATCTGCTGTAAATCAGAGTAATGATGTCAGTTCTGATTTTGGGCACGGTAAACAGAATAAAAACAGATCCCTCTCTTGAAGATCGAAGATTACACTCTACAATACGCTTAATTGACTTGTACTTTTATATAGTATACGTGTTTACCTGCAAAAGGGAATGAGGAAATATTGGATGTATTTGAGAGGAAGATCTTCCTAAATATGTATGGTCTAATCTTTGTGAATGGAGAGTATAGACGTAGAACGAACCGTGATGTGTATCCGGACATTAATGAAGTCAAGAGCGTCAAAATACAGTGATTGGACATGTCGGTTGAATGGAGCTGAACGCTCAGCCAGAAAGGCGTTAGGCGCCAATAGGGAAGACCAAGATTCCGGTAGAGGAAGGTGAAACAAACTGGAGACAGCACGCTCAAGATCGAAGTGGTCGGAGATGATTTGTTATGTAGGTTACAGCTTGAAGAGCCGGATTAAGTAATTAATGGCATCTGTAAGGTTTGCTGTGAATTGGGTTGTGCAGCTATAATATACGATGTTAATTGTTAGTCACACCATAACATCAAGTTTTATTTCCAACATAATTTGACATTTCTATATTTTAGTTTTTGACAAATTCAACCATGGAGAGGTACATTTGAATTTACACGCTTAAAAAGTTCAATTGGCTCTATATCTCAAGCCTCCTGACCATTTAAAGTGTCGTAACTACGCCAAATGGTTAGCTGAACAGACAGAAGTGAATGGTGACTTTACAAAAAAAAAAAAAAAAAACTTCAGCGACGAGCACACTTTCACCTCATTGGATTCGTTAACAAACAGAATTACCGCATTTAGGTAAATGAGAATCCACGAGTGATTGTTGAAAAGTCGATGCATCCACAAAGAGTGACTGTTTGGTGCGGTTTATGGGCTGGTGGAGTCATCGGGCCGTACTTCTTCGAAAATGAGGTCGGCCAACAGTAACCGTGAATGGTGTTCGCTATCGCGAGATGATAGCACTCTGCTTTTAGCTTGAATGGTTCTTTTGCGCGAGAAATTCAAGATCCGTGTTATCTCATGCCATGGCGATGTTAATTGGTAGCCACGATTATGTGATTTGACACCGTTAGACTTCTTTCTTTGGGAATATTTAAAATAAAAAATGTACGTCAATAAGTCAAGAACAATTCGAGAACTAAAGGATGACATAACTCGGCATATTAACGACATTCAACCTCAATTATGTTTCAGAGTCATTAAAATATGGACCGACGGTTAGAGGCATGTCACCGAAGCCGTGTCCACAATCGGTCGTGTGTCGTGTCCATGTTGGTCGCATTCAATATATTCCCCTGATAATAAAAACTGTATCTGCCTTAGAATTCAAAATTATTTCAATGTACATTCACGTAGATGCATATTCGTCATGGTTACATACATAATGTTGAAGCTAGTCAGAACGGCATACTATGTAGGCTTTAATGAAACAATAAATATTTTTACTCCAAACACAATAATATGTTTAACAAAAGTCTAAAGCTCAAAAACCTTTATATGCATGAAATTCAGCAGATAGAGTAAAATTTAAATATTTTGAGCTCTGGACGTCAATTTTTGATCTGTTGTAACGTGAACTGAAAAAATGGTATCTTACGATAATCAAAGATCAAATTTAATTTGATAACTAAAGTTTTACTTAAAGATTTCCAAAGTTTTTAAGCAATGACACGATGTCAGTAATAGTATTCTGTAGTTTCTCAGAACAAAAATTGACGTCCTGGAAAAATGAGTTTTAAATAATCATATAATCACAAAACGAAAACGAGACAAATAAACAAAAATTAAAAATGAATAATTTTATGTACATATGTATATTAAAAATCTTACCTAATAATTATTATCAATCAATGTATCAAAGATTTGTTAAATAAATATATTAATTTTTAATGAGTCATCTAATGTGGCGAGTGATCTTTTGGTTTAATATCGTCTCTTTCTTTCATAGTTTCTTCTTCGTGAGACCAATAACTAGTTGATATCGTTAGACCAGACATGCTCATTGCTGAATCTTCCATTAGAGTGCTGGAGGCACAACTTGTTATACTGCCCGACATTTGAGAATTGCCGGCACTTGTTTGGTAAGTGGCGGTTGTGCCTGCTGAGCTTGTGGTAGTTTGTTCAAGCACACTCATTTGATTAAGAGAGTCTGCTGAAAAATCTTTTGTCAACGTTTCTGTAACATGTGCATCAAGAGACACACTACTTGCACCACCACCGGTAAGTGAAGTTTTTGTGACAACACGTGTTATTACAGTCATATGTTCGCGACCATCCGCATCTGTGCTAGTAGTTGTAGTCGAGGTTGTTGTTGTCAAACAATCTCCTAAGGTTATTTCAAATTTGGACATGACATCATCCATATGTTCCATTTCAATGGATTCAATACTTTCTTCACGAGTTGGCTGATGTTTGTCTACTTCTGAGGAGTCGATGTCAGACTTAGTCGTTCCATCTTTCGATACTTCAAAACTGTCATGAAGGCTGCTGGTTACCACATCAATACTTTTATTCATATCTAAGCTATCTATACTCTCCTTATCGGAATCAACTTTAGCTTTAGAAATATCTGTTATTTGTATGGAGCTTTGAGCATGTTCACATTCCAGCAGCTTATGTTTAAGCAAGGTTTCAATGTCAAGCGCTTGCTGACCGGACTGCAAGACTTCTGTATGCACTACGTTCCGATTAATTTTGGTTACAATATCCTTTGTAGGTTTCGTTACTTGCTCACGATCACTACCGTTCGATTTATTGGACTCATCAGAACGCGATAACAATGCAGCTTCTTCCTTCGCTTTTATCTCTATGAGATGAGCTTCGATGCAAGCATTTTCAAGCCCTTCAAATTCTTTAAGACTTGATATAGATATATCATCTCCTTGGGCCGCACCACTTATACTGTTGCGTAATATATATCGTCGTTGGAAGCTGCCGTTACTTGAGTCGGTTGAACCTTGATGTATTCGATTTCGATTTTCTAAAGAAATTGCTTGTTCTAGTGACTCAAATTCTTGTAGACTGCTCATAGATACATCGTCATTTTCACCTCGGGAAGCGTAGTATCGGCGAGCTACCATTACATCATACTCAGGTGTGCTAGAAAATGAATCTTTAAAACTGCTGATACGACTACTTCCGACTTCAAACTCTCCGTCTTCTTCTTTGATGTCTTCCAAAATACCGCCAGTTAAATCGTATGGATATCGTAGCTGGTTGTCAGTTAGCTGCATTTCAACCCATCGTTTGTTATTTGCGGAATCACCTTCATTTTGCACCTCACTTCCTGCTTCTCCACTGCTGCCTGTTGGAGGACTTTCTTCCAATTCAAAATTTAGATCATCACGGAATATTTGTGACCCTAACTTTGGATCAGCTGGGGCAGATTTAATAATAATTTTTTCTACTTCTTCGTCGTGTTTTGATTCGTACTTTATAGGGGCAATACGTATACTTTTGCATCCGAGATCATCTTCATTTGCTTCTTTAGCAACCTCTTCAATAATAACGAATTCATCAGAGATATCGGGTTGATCGACTATTTCAAAAGAATCTGGAGAGTCAGGTGCTTTATTATAATCGTAGTCAGAATCTCCGATCTCAGCTTTTTTTAACTCCGCTAATTTTTGTTTGTATTGTTCCTGAACTAGTCTTTGGAAGTTTTCTTCCTGAATATCAATTAATTTTTCCAGTTCCTCGTGTAGAGGCCGATCATCAGTAGCTTTATGCAATTCTTCTTCAGTTTTCACTTTGTATAATATCTTTTCTTCAAATTTATCTTTTAAAATCGAAGACTTTGGTTGGGCGTCCTCAGTTACTGTAATATCTGGAATGTTTGCATAGTTGAGAATATTTTGAGAGGGCCTCCGCTCTTCATTAAGGCACTCCTCTGCTTCTAACTCTTCTGTAACAGTATCTTCCACAATCACCTCTGCTACTAATTGAGATGGCGTAAAGGGTCGTTTTTCAGTTTCAAAACTGTGATCCATTTCTGCTGCAGCTTGTTTCTTTTTCTTAGTTTTACGGTCAGTTGGCGATCGGAATTGCCGTGCGTATTCTGTTTCATAGGGGTCAGTATCAGATTCACTTTCAGACTCTTTCCCCTCATTAAGAGGAATAAGTACGTCCTTATCAGATACACTTTTGAGTTCTTCTTCGGAAACCACTGTACTTTCGGATCTCTTATGTCCACGTTTACTACTTGTTTCTCCTGGCGGAGTTGTAACAGCGGATCTTTGATCTGTAATTTCTACATCTATTTCCATTGTAAACGTGGTTTCGTCCGGCAAAGAACTCGCGAATTCCTCTGTACCCGCCAATGAAGAAGCTCCAACCGAACCGATAATATCATCAAAATTCTCTACCACGGTATTAATATTTGATGTACTTGACATACTAACGGATAAAATACTGCCTTCATCCAAACTAGAAGCATATTTTGACTCGTCAATGGAACGCCTAGCATCCCCATGATAAAGAAGGATATCTTCAGAATCTTTAAGGTCGTCGACTTTTAATTCTTCCATAGGGTATGCTAAGTCCCAAGCTTTTTCAACTTCTTTTGGCTTGATGTAGTCTTCAGATAACACTGTCTCAGCATATTTTATCTGTGTATTTGTCTCCTCATTTAATTTCCGCGAAACATCATCACATTTTGGTTTGAAAATCATTTCCTGTGACCGTTTCATTTGGGTTTGCTGAAGCATTTTACTTTCGCTTATTGTATAATCTGTAGCTTCTAAATTAAGGCTATCATCACTGTCGTCTTCATTAGCTAAGTCATGTAAGCGTCTAATTTCTTCCGCTTCTTCAGTAGATGAAGCTACAAGAGTTTCAGATAACTCTGACACATCTATACTACCCAAATTTGCAGAGGTCTCCGACTGTGAATCAAGACTTCGCATACTTTCGTGTGAACTTATAGTTTTACCCGAGCTACCTTCAAAAGCACTTAGCGCACTTACAAATTCTGTTGTTTCTTTATAAATGGATGATACATCTCCAGCGGTCTGATATTCAGATGAATTACCTTGAGTTATGAGGTTTTCAATGTCAGTCGATAGAGGGCGACTTTCGCTTTTTTCAAAGCTTTTGTAATAACTCTCACTAGAACTAGATTTATCAATTTCTGGAACTGACCACCTGTTCTGTGTGGTATCAGTACTATCAGTCTTAAGGCGATGAACAACATCATCAAAAGGCTTCATTGTGACATCTAAATTGATTTCACTAAATGAATCAATACCTGCAGCATTTGAAGTAGCTATTTGCTTCTTCTTTTCATCTTCTTCTGTGATCATGTCTGCTTTTGCAAGTTTTTCTTGATAATAGTCCTCCATTGAACTGAAATCTTCTGCAGTTTCACTTGAAATGAATCCCAAAGAAGCTCGATCTTCCTTTATAATATTTTCTCCAGAAAAAGAATTAGAATCTTGAGACTCAGCATTACCAGTGAATATAAAACCTAGGGATAAATCAGCTTTCTTTTCATCAAATATTTTTTGAACATGGTGAGTCATGGCAGTTTTACGACTTAGGCTCTCAACGACTGTACCAGTTAAAACACTTTCAACTTTTTCATGGCTACGTTTGTCATGTATGTTCTCTGGTACGCCTATAAAGGTTGAAATGTCATCACTTTCTGTCACTTTTGCAGTTTCTTCAATTTTTCTGTCAGGCTTCCGAACTATGTCTGTTGTTTTATCAGCTACATTTTCGACACTAGCAGTAGCTAATATTTGCGAAAACGATCGAAATTCGAATTCAGAAGGAGATTCTTTTATGGTTTTGACATCTTTAAGAACAGACTTTAATTCATTGTTTGCTGCGTCTAGTGACTCTTGGACCTCTTCAAGTGTTTTTGTCACCAGTTCTTCAGTTATTGTTTCCTTCGTTAAATTTTTTTTTTTGGGTTGTTGAAGTGAATGTACAACTTTTTCACTTCTCGGTGGTGGAACAATTTCCTTTTCAGTTGTTTCCCACTCACTTTTCTCTAGTGACAAATCTAGATTTACGGGTCGTTCAGTTTCTATATCCATCGATTCGGAGTTTTTACGTACCAAGTCATCTTCTCCCATAAGGTGAACAACTTCTAAAGGTGCCGAATTTGTAGAAGTCGTTAATGTTGTAGTTGTAGTAGTAAAACTTTGTTCTGTGCTAGTTTTACGTAATGAAGCATCTTCTGTAGTTAATAAAGTAGTTGCTGACGTAAGCACTACAGCATATTCAGGAGTCTGTTTGGTTGTCTGAACATCCTCTTCCAGTAAATCATTTCGTGTTTCTGAGCTCTGACGACGAATTCGTAATCCTGATTCTGTTTCCGTGGTTTTTATTGTAACATATTCTTTAAAAACATCATTTTCTTCGTCGAAGTCAACAGAAATTTCTTTCATTTTTGATATATCTGTAGCTTCAATAGGTTCACTAGAAGTAACAACAGCGGCTGTTTCTGCAAAAGTTCCTTCGCTTACACTTGGCTTTGTCGGTGTCGTCTTGGTAATGATATTCCGAGTAGACTCCCCAATATAGAAACTTGTCTTTCTTTCTGTTTCAACACTTACGTCATCGACAGACAGTTCGCTTGGTGGATCTATTGACTCTGTGGCAGGTTCTTCGGATGTAGTCGTAGTCGCTGTTGTTGAAATGGGATAATCAATAGGTTGAGATTTAACTGATAACGATACAGATACCGATGGATCATCCGTGCGCGATATTTCTTCAGTATAATCAAAACTGCGTAAACTAACACTATCGGACTGTATTGTATGATGTTCTTGTTGTAGACTCTGTTGTTCATTAATAGAGTCAAGATTTTTACAGGAGTCAGATGATTTCATTTGTGAACGAGGTTTTGGTACAGGAACTATTGATGAGCCTATATCCTGTGACACTTCCTGTTCGCCTTCAGTGGTTTGCAACTGGGTGACCAATTTTAGAGTTACTTCTTCTTCGGTCGGAGAGGAAGTCCTAACAGAACGTGGTTTTGGTTTTGGTGCGTCGATGCTTGTTACACTAGAGTCTGGAGCTAAAATTAGGGCTGCTTTTTTAGTTACTGTATCCGTCGTAGACGATGTTGTTTTAACTGTAGCCTGTGAGACAGGTGTTATGTCTGTGGATTTAGTTTCTATAAAAAAGTAATGATTGTGAGAACAGAAAAGAAGCATCTTAAATAAAGTGTCGTTGTGAGTTTAAATAAATTAAAAGCAAGAATAGTTATAGGATAGTTATTAAATAAAAATAGCAAAAAAGCTGTTCTATAAATATACTATTGCAATTGCATTTTTATTTCATTATTAAAAACAAAAACTAATGAATGAATCCAACTTTTTAGAACATTTCTAATTTTTAAAAAAAGGAAGATTATTCTGCGTATATTCTGTACTTAGAAATAAATTGAACATTTCAAGCCAAACTACATTACGAGTAAATATAATTAACATGTTTATTTAATTTATTAACAAACTACAAATACATAAGCTATTAAATAATAAATAAATAAAAACAATACAAAAACATTTTATTCTATTCCCATTTTCCGGCAAGTTCAAAAGTGAAATTAAAAATGCTGTAAAGCTTAAAAAATCAATACAAATTAACGTATATATAACTCTTCTCTAAGATTTAAAACCAGTATAGGAAGGACTTTTGCCTTCATGCTCTTAAACGAAGGAGTAGTTATCTCCAGACTAAAATCTAGATCTTCTGAAAATAATGCATTACGGTTAACAATTATTCCATGTTTACAAAGTCACTCAGATCAATAATTTTTGATGATTTTACTTTTTATTAAGCAACGTAGTGCCTTGAAGCTTAAAACATATTGTTACGAGAATAAAAACGCCTATATTGTAGGATTTTAGTATATTTTGCGTCACCCCGTCAATGCCATACTTATTTGTATATCTGGCAGCACTGCCAATTAAAACATCTCAAGGTAACACTATATTACATGTTTAAAATTACGGATAGATCATTTGAGACATTTCCGGAACTTTCCAAAGTATGTATATAAGGAGACTGTTTTGCCTACGTAGTTAGTTATCATTTGGCTGTCATAAAGTAAGGTTTGTTAAAGCGAAAAAAAAGTGTTGTATAAGCCAATATCAATTTGCTGTATTAAGACAAAGTGTATAAGAGTTATAGTGGAATTAATAAAAACCGTAAAAACAACAACAAACGTGGAGTTTCTTTTATTTTAACGCAATTTAAGCGAACTCAAACGTTTTAGAAAAGTTCACTTTTTATAAAGATAGTTTTTTTTCAAACTGCTACGTAAGGTCGACTAAGCTTACGACCGATCTCTTATATAAGTATGTATATGAAAAAAAAAAAACCAAAAATAATTGCAATCATAATATTTATATAAAATAACATTATTAAGTTGTTATGTTAGTAACCGTATTTGGTACATTTTCTTCTTAAAGAATTTCTTGAAGACCTAAAGTGATAGAAAGTTGTAATCCTTATCTTTGAAGTCTCCAAGGTGTAATATTGTAATTAATGTAAGACAATATGTATGTGTCTGAAACACATGAAGAATTGGGCAGTGTTGCCACCAACAACACACAACCGTGCAAATTACGTGCAAATGAAAAAAAATTACATAAAAAATAACGTTTCTTCAAATATTATGTACATAACGGATAATTTTTTTAGCCGTTTGAGTTTTGAAATCTAAGAACAATACAAAAAATTAACATAAGCGAGTGAAATATTTATTTGATGATAAAGCTGTGGCTTGCTTGTTCCCGTATACAATGGAGTTCACGTATCCCCACAAGAGTCCTGTCTTTCGATAGATTCATAGTATTGCGTGCCGTTTGGCATGTGGCACCTTTTTGCTGAAACCATATGTCAACCAAGTTGAATTCTTTCATTATTGTTTTTAAAGAAGTGCAGTCCAACGTCTTTGTTTTGACACCGAAAAAATTCACACTGAAATACAAAATATTAAAAAACTACCCTTTATGGCGATTAAAAACCGAAGAAGTATACGGATTTTTTTGAATGAACATAATATCGAAAGCCGAACTTAAACACGATTTAATCAAGTCATGATCGATAGCAAAATACTGAGGAGAAAATAGGAAGAACGTTCGTAAAATAACATCACTCGTGGTGCCATTAATTGGAACCCACTAATAGGTATAAGATAAGGAGCATCAGGTTATACTTGGAGAAAACATCTGAAGCCGAAGTTTCAAGAAATAAAAAGGGCTGCATTTAAACCAAAAGTACTGAATTAAGATGTAACGACAGACACATATTCCTATCGATCAAAATATAGCTATTAAAGAAAACGGTAGAACAAAAAGTAAAATTACACACAAATTACACATGAAGCTAATTACACATAAGGTGGCAGAACTGGAGTGGAGAGAATACACATTCAACGTCAAAAGAAAGTGTAAACACTCATTCTTATGAAAAATTATGAAATTATTAGCAAACTTCAAACAAAAAAAATCTTACAAAAAATAAAGTCATGCAACGAAAACAAAAGGTACTTTGTATTTTCGGTTAGTAATTGTCGGTAGATGGCTTTTCGGTAATATTAGTTCATCAGGCAACACTATAATTTGTTTGAAAGGTGACCGTTTAAACTTCACTTTGTTGGAAGACATTATTAAAATTGCAATATTCTGTGAAAAGTTATCTATATTTAAAAATGAGTTAAAATATGGAACGCAAAAAGTCATATTTTGTTTTTCTATTGCAGAAAAGATAAAACTGCGTCATTTATTACCAAACGGTTATGAACCATTTAAAGAAAGCTGAATACACAAAAAAGCGTGAAGCATGAATTAACGGTGAAAATTGAATGGACGGATTCACTGCTAAAAAGGAACGAAATCAAAAAAATTCTAAACCGAATGATTTAGGGCTGTTAAAAGTGAATTACGTATGACAATAATGTCCAAAACATATCGCGGATGAAGCAAGGTGAAGCTTCGCAGACGATGGCAAAGCCAGGATTGGCACAACAAAAGGTAATGATGTGCGTCTGGTTTAATTGGAAGGGTGTTGTTCATATACGTTCTACAACCTGGTCAAACGATTGATTCTGATATCCACTGTCACAAATCAATAAATTTGAAGCAAGCAGTTCAATAAAAAAGGTGTTATGTTTCATCATACACAAAAACTGAGCCAACTTGGCTGGGTAGTTTTGAAGCACCTGCCGTATGGCCCTGACCTTGCACCTTCAGATTATAATTTTTTCAATATCTGTAGAACTCTTTTAAAGTTTAAACTCCGTAGAGACCTGCAAAATGCAATTGAATCTATTTTTCAATACAATAATGGAATAATAGTGTACATAATCGTCAAAATAAAAACTCAATTTTCTGCTTTCCATTTAAATGCTTATTTTGTTTATTTAAACGCTTTGTTTTTTGTTTTTAACTGAATTATTGAATAGTTGAATTGTAATTATCAAATACGTTGGTAATCGTAACGTACAAACTTTCCATTCATTCATTGTGATGAAAGTTTTCATATGCAGAAAAATAAAAAGAAAAGGGCAGATATCAAGTACCAGTCAAATTTTACGGATGTTCAAATTCCTTAAAACAACATATATTTAAAACTCTTTACCTAAAGATTGTTTAAGACCTTAAACTTAAAATTTGAATTATAAATTAAAACTTAAATCTAAAATTATTTATAACTAGAACTTAAAGTATAAAAAAATGTAGTAGGATCATAATTCTTTATCTACATCTATTTATTACCACACACACACGCATATATTGGGTATAGAAATTAATAATGTCGATTTGGACATCATATGGCATAACTATCACATATGGTTTGTGTCAATAACAACGAAAATATATAGTATAGATATGATTTGCGGCGAAGTCTGATAAATATTCTATGAATTTGCTTAATGCTTAAATTACAATTTTTCCTGCCTTGGATTGCTTCTTGGATCTGTCAAGAAAACAAAGAAGAAACACGAGCATTGATGAAAAAGCATACCATTTGTTTTATTCATCCATACATGTACGTCATATAAGTACTTATTATACAGACGAGTACTTAATGTGCTTTCAATATTTTTCCATTCCCATTGATACACATACTTTGAAAGCATGTGTATGCGCGTACACAAATATTTTTGCAGCTATAGCACATAACATGTATACAAACATGTTGTTTAAGCTGTTTAAGATCGTCCAACAATCTTAAACAACTTAAATAACAACAACGAAATAATTTCCAAAAAACTTGAAGCGAGTGTGTCTCTCACATTGTGCTTCGTTATTCCAACCCTTAATAAAATAAAAATGATTTGCCATTTTCAGAATAATGAAGAAGCTGAAATCGCGGCTCTAAAGATTAAAATGTTTCACTCTAGGGAAATGGAGTTCAATTTAACTCTTTTACATAAAGCAGCATTGTTTTTATATCCTCCTGCAATATCTTTACAAAAATAAGCAGCCTTTTTGAAGAATTCTATGTGACTGATACAGCACATGTGGTGTTTGTAACTGATCGCGGAAGTAAGATTTTAGATTCACTAAGAGATTTCAGAAGACTAAACTGTTGGGCCCATATTTTTACTAATGTCCTAACAGATGCTTTCGAATCTACAAATGAATTAAAAGAGATTACAAATGCTTGCAAAAAAATATTAAAATACTTTAAGAAGGCAAATAAGCAGCACATGCTGGAAACAACTTTGAAAAGCAATAGTCCTTCAAGGTGGAATTCCAATTTCGCAAGTTAATTTTTGAAAATTAAACAAAGATCAATGAAATTCTTGCGAATAATGCTCAAGGGCAGAGTATATTAAATTTTAAATATTCTGTCCTCCAAGGTTTAGTATAGATTTGCTAGGACTTCGAAATAATTTTCAAAAAACTTCAAGCCTGTGTCTCTTACATTGTTTCGTTTTCCATCCCTTAATAAAATAGAAATAATATGCCTTGTTCAAAATAATGAAGAAGCTGAAATCGCGGCTCTAAAGATTAATATAATGTTGCACTTGAAGAAATGGAGTTCAAATTTAACTATTTTATATAAAGCAGCATTGTTTTTTTATCATCCTGCAATATCAAACAGTCAAATGAAATGAAAAAACCGAACGCATTTTTTCTTTAGCTGGAAATATTATTACCGAAAAAGTAATCGGTTAGAATCCAAAACAATATACAGTACTATTTTATTAAACTCTTTGTATAAAAATAACATGTTTGGTAAAATATGGTATATCAGCGATTACTTCCTAGTAAGTAGTAATGAGATGTAAATTTGTTCCATGTTTTTATAGCTAAGAATTATTATAACTAAATATATATTTTAATAAACTACATTTTCTAAAAATCCAATATGTAAGTTCTTTAATGAATTTAATAAGAAATTCTGTTTGCCCTAATTTTGTAAATTTGATCGAAATTTAACATAAACCTTAAAAAGTTGCCTTTGACCAGACACTAATGAAGTACTTAAATAATTATCCCAACTAAAAGCTTAAACATACAAATATTTATTAGAGAATTTTTTATTATATATATATATATATATATATATATATATATATATATATATATATATATATATATATATATATATATGTATGTATAATATTTATAATTAATTTTATTAAAATTTATATATATTTTATATAATTTTATTAAAATTTTTTTATAAGTTTTTATATTTTAAGTTTTTAACTAAAGCCCGTTACAAATGTTTTGAAAATAGCCCACATATGTATTTAGTCATATTGGCTTCACTAAAATGTAAATATGGAACGCTTTTATTAATCTTGTCACAGCGATTTCGAAAGGATTCATTTTGTAGAAATATTCTCTATGTATACTCGAGTACAAATATACACATACCAACTATAAATATATCCATGCTCATAAACACTTTACACTTATAAGTGCGGGTATGACAGGCACTTCACGCAGCTCCTACTTGTAGTTACTTAAGTTGCGCTGGATTTGAATATGTTGTGTATGTGTATCGTTTTTTTTTAACTTTACTCACTCACACATGCTTGGCAACCAATACTTTAAAAGTACACACAACCATACTTTTGTCATTTTCTGATATGTACACAAAAAAAAAAAATAAAATAATAATAATAATAATAATAATAATAATAATAATAATAATAATAATAATAATAATAATAATAATAATAATAATAATAATAATAATAATAATAATAATAATAATAATAATAATAATAATAATAATAATAATAATAATAATAATAATAATAATAATAATAATAATAATAATAATAATAATAATAATAATAATAATAATAATAATAATAATAATAATAATAATAATAATAATAATAATAATAATAATAATAATAATAATAATAATAATAATAATAATAATAATAATAATAATAATAATAATAATAATAATAATAATAATAATAATAATAATAATAATAATAATAATAATAATAATAATAATAATAATAATAATAATAATAATAATAATAATAATAATAATAATAATAATAATAATAATAATAATAATAATAATAATAATAATAATAATAATAATAATAATAATAATAATAATAATAATAATAATAATAATAATAATAATAATAATAATAATAATAATAATAATAATAATAATAATAATAATAATAATAATAATAATAATAATAATAATAATAATAATAATAATAATAATAATAATAATAATAATAATAATAATAATAATAATAATAATAATAATAATAATAATAATAATAATAATAATAATAATAATAATAATAATAATAATAATAATAATAATAATAATAATAATAATAATAATAATAATAATAATAATAATAATAATAATAATAATAATAATAATAATAATAATAATAATAATAATAATAATAATAATAATAATAATAATAATAATAATAATAATAATAATAATAATAATAATAATAATAATAATAATAATAATAATAATAATAATAATAATAATAATAATAATAATAATAATAATAATAATAATAATAATAATAATAATAATAATAATAATAATAATAATAATAATAATAATAATAATAATAATAATAATAATAATAATAATAATAATAATAATAATAATAATAATAATAATAATAATAATAATAATAATAATAATAATAATAATAATAATAATAATAATAATAATAATAATAATAATAATAATAATAATAATAATAATAATAATAATAATAATAATAATAATAATAATAATAATAATAATAATAATAATAATAATAATAATAATAATAATAATAATAATAATAATAATAATAATAATAATAATAATAATAATAATAATAATAATAATAATAATAATAATAATAATAATAATAATAATAATAATAATAATAATAATAATAATAATAATAATAATAATAATAATAATAATAATAATAATAATAATAATAATAATAATAATAATAATAATAATAATAATAATAATAATAATAATAATAATAATAATAATAATAATAATAATAATAATAATAATAATAATAATAATAATAATAATAATAATAATAATAATAATAATAATAATAATAATAATAATAATAATAATAATAATAATAATAATAATAATAATAATAATAATAATAATAATAATAATAATAATAATAATAATAATAATAATAATAATAATAATAATAATAATAATAATAATAATAATAATAATAATAATAATAATAATAATAATAATAATAATAATAATAATAATAATAATAATAATAATAATAATAATAATAATAATAATAATAATAATAATAATAATAATAATAATAATAATAATAATAATAATAATAATAATAATAATAATAATAATAATAATAATAATAATAATAATAATAATAATAATAATAATAATAATAATAATAATAATAATAATAATAATAATAATAATAATAATAATAATAATAATAATAATAATAATAATAATAATAATAATAATAATAATAATAATAATAATAATAATAATAATAATAATAATAATAATAATAATAATAATAATAATAATAATAATAATAATAATAATAATAATAATAATAATAATAATAATAATAATAATAATAATAATAATAATAATAATAATAATAATAATAATAATAATAATAATAATAATAATAATAATAATAATAATAATAATAATAATAATAATAATAATAATAATAATAATAATAATAATAATAATAATAATAATAATAATAATAATAATAATAATAATAATAATAATAATAATAATAATAATAATAATAATAATAATAATAATAATAATAATAATAATAATAATAATAATAATAATAATAATAATAATAATAATAATAATAATAATAATAATAATAATAATAATAATAATAATAATAATAATAATAATAATAATAATAATAATAATAATAATAATAATAATAATAATAATAATAATAATAATAATAATAATAATAATAATAATAATAATAATAATAATAATAATAATAATAATAATAATAATAATAATAATAATAATAATAATAATAATAATAATAATAATAATAATAATAATAATAATAATAATAATAATAATAATAATAATAATAATAATAATAATAATAATAATAATAATAATAATAATAATAATAATAATAATAATAATAATAATAATAATAATAATAATAATAATAATAATAATAATAATAATAATAATAATAATAATAATAATAATAATAATAATAATAATAATAATAATAATAATAATAATAATAATAATAATAATAATAATAATAATAATAATAATAATAATAATAATAATAATAATAATAATAATAATAATAATAATAATAATAATAATAATAATAATAATAATAATAATAATAATAATAATAATAATAATAATAATAATAATAATAATAATAATAATAATAATAATAATAATAATAATAATAATAATAATAATAATAATAATAATAATAATAATAATAATAAATAATAATAATAATAATAATAATAATAATAATAATAATAATAATAATAATAATAATAATAATAATAATAATAATAATAATAATAATAATAATAATAATAATAATAATAATAATAATAATAATAATAATAATAATAATAATAATAATAATAATAATAATAATAATAATAATAATAATAATAATAATAATAATAATAATAATAATAATAATAATAATAATAATAATAATAATAATAATAATAATAATAATAATAATAATAATAATAATAATAATAATAATAATAATAATAATAATAATAATAATAATAATAATAATAATAATAATAATAATAATAATAATAATAATAATAATAATAATAATAATAATAATAATAATAATAATAATAATAATAATAATAATAATAATAATAATAATAATAATAATAATAATAATAATAATAATAATAATAATAATAATAATAATAATAATAATAATAATAATAATAATAATAATAATAATAATAATAATAATAATAATAATAATAATAATAATAATAATAATAATAATAATAATAATAATAATAATAATAATAATAATAATAATAATAATAATAATAATAATAATAATAATAATAATAATAATAATAATAATAATAATAATAATAATAATAATAATAATAATAATAATAATAATAATAATAATAATAATAATAATAATAATAATAATAATAATAATAATAATAATAATAATAATAATAATAATAATAATAATAATAATAATAATAATAATAATAATAATAATAATAATAATAATAATAATAATAATAATAATAATAATAATAATAATAATAATAATAATAATAATAATAATAATAATAATAATAATAATAATAATAATAATAATAATAATAATAATAATAATAATAATAATAATAATAATAATAATAATAATAATAATAATAATAATAATAATAATAATAATAATAATAATAATAATAATAATAATAATAATAATAATAATAATAATAATAATAATAATAATAATAATAATAATAATAATAATAATAATAATAATAATAATAATAATAATAATAATAATAATAATAATAATAATAATAATAATAATAATAATAATAATAATAATAATAATAATAATAATAATAATAATAATAATAATAATAATAATAATAATAATAATAATAATAATAATAATAATAATAATAATAATAATAATAATAATAATAATAATAATAATAATAATAATAATAATAATAATAATAATAATAATAATAATAATAATAATAATAATAATAATAATAATAATAATAATAATAATAATAATAATAATAATAATAATAATAATAATAATAATAATAATAATAATAATAATAATAATATAATAATAATAATAATAATAATAATAATAATAATAATAATAATAATAATAATAATAATAATAATAATAATAATAATAATAATAATAATAATAATAATAATAATAATAATAATAATAATAATAATAATAATAATAATAATAATAATAATAATAATAATAATAATAATAATAATAATAATAATAATAATAATAATAATAATAATAATAATAATAATAATAATAATAATAATAATAATAATAATAATAATAATAATAATAATAATAATAATAATAATAATAATAATAATAATAATAATAATAATAATAATAATAATAATAATAATAATAATAATAATAATAATAATAATAATAATAATAATAATAATAATAATAATAATAATAATAATAATAATAATAATAATAATAATAATAATAATAATAATAATAATAATAATAATAATAATAATAATAATAATAATAATAATAATAATAATAATAATAATAATAATAATAATAATAATAATAATAATAATAATAATAATAATAATAATAATAATAATAATAATAATAATAATAATAATAATAATAATAATAATAATAATAATAATAATAATAATAATAATAATAATAATAATAATAATAATAATAATAATAATAATAATAATAATAATAATAATAATAATAATAATAATAATAATAATAATAATAATAATAATAATAATAATAATAATAATAATAATAATAATAATAATAACAATAACAATTAATGACTATATATGACTATATAGGCTATCTTCAAAACATTTTCAACGAGTTTTATTAAAAAATTAAAACTGGTAAAAAAGTTTTGGTAACATCATTAAAAATTCATATGATAAAAAATTCTCTAATATATATTTGAGTGTTTAAGTTATTATTTGGGATAATTATTTAAATTCTCATCAGTGTCCGGCCAAAGGCAAATGTGTTTGGTAAAATACGGTATACCAAACACATCTTTTGTACAAAGAATTTAAAACATAATACTGTCTATTGTTTGGGTTCCAATCGATTTCTTTTTTCGGTAATAATATTTCCAGCTAAGGAAGAAACGTGTTCGGATGCTGCGCTACTAGCAGGAATAGACAATATTTTCATAGCTAGTTTTGATAATTTGGGATATTTGAAGGAATTGTCTTTCCACCATAGCATTACGTCGAAATCCTCTGTAATCCCTACCTTTTTATTGCAGTAACGTTCGACTTCATCTCTTCCTCTTTCCAGTGTAGCGATAGGCGTGCTTATTGGACTTGGAGAGAATACACTTAAATTTGAAGTAGCTGGCTCAGGAGAAAATGGCTGGAAAAATTGTGGTGAAGTGCATATCGGGGACCCACATACTTCTGACGTGTGTGTGTCTTTAATAAATGCTTGTATTACTGATGTTGACTGACATGTGTGAGAAAAATCTATTAAAACTTCAGTATAATTTCCGGTTCGTTTTTCGATGGAAAATTCTTTTGTATTCTTTATTTCATTTGACTGCAAAGATATTGCAGGAGATAAAAAACAATGCTGCTTTATGTAAAATAGTTAAATTTGAACTCCATTTCTCCACTTGCGACATTATATTAACCTATAGAGCTGCGATTTTAGCTTCTGCATTTGTTTTATTAAGAGAAGGAATAACTAAACCTAATTTAGGAGAAACACTCGCTTAAAGTTTTTTAAAAATAATTTCGAAGTCTTTGAAAATCTCTACTAAGCCTTGGAGGGCAGAATATTTAAAATTTAACATACTCCGCCTTTGAACATTATCCGCAAAAATTTCATTGATCTTTAAATAATATTTCAATTCCACCTTGTAGGACAATTGCTCTTCAAAGTTGTCTCCAGCATGTGCTGCTTATTGGCCTTTTTAATATATTTTACTATTTTTTGCAAACATTCATAAAACCTTTTAATTCATTTGTAGATTCGAAAGTATCGGTTAGCACATCAGCAAAAAGATTGGCTGAACAGTTGAATCTTGTGAAATCTCGTAGCGTACTTAAAATATTACTTACGCGATCAGTTACGAACACATATTTAATATATGTATTAGTCACATCGAATTCTTCAAAATCTCAGCTTTTTTTTCCTTTTATGTTATGTTCTGTAATAGACAAATTTAAAAGTAAAATAGTGTTCTTGCGTTTTTAAATATTGGTAACAGTACAATTACCAATTACAGTTTAACGCAGGCTCTGAACGGCAAATATATTAGAGAAGTTTTCAATAGTAGTAATACTCATAACCAGTTACTAGCTAATGTTATGAGGTGATACCGCTGTTGAAAAAACTTTCTCTCTTTTTTCAGATGATCTGACCTGATATTGAACCGAGGACCTTCTGGTTGGCAGGCCATACCACAGCGGCACATGTATTAGACATAACACCCATAGAGTTCATTCCGAAGGTAACATCTACAAGTTCGAAATTTACTTAGAAGTATAAAGTGGCACACCATTTCTCTTAATGAAATCGTGGCTTCACATATCAATTGTAACTGTAGACTCACCATTGGTAATAAGATTCTGTATGTGTGTCCTTGCACTGTGCATAAAGGTGTCTATTTCAATATTTTCATCGTACCTTCCACCGATTTGAAGACTTTTGAATCGTTTTACGAAAACCAGAGCCTTCAACGCTACTGAAAAGACGATAGTCTTTTATAGAAAAATCTGTGTCTTGTAAAATAAAACCATCAATATAATACTTTTTTTAGTTTTTCTTAGCACTTTGTATAGTCCTTCATTTATTTTCTTTCAAATTTCGGCACTGTTCTCCAAATTTGTACCGTACACTTTAAAAGTTCAAATTCTAATGAAAACGTGAAAACTCCGATTGGATTATTACTTACTGTTTTGGGGATTTCCCACATTTTTATTGCCCCATATTTCTTTTTAGAAATTTTTTTCAATGAAAGTATATGAAAATTGTTGGAAATTTATCATAAGTGAAAGATCGTAAATATTCTTATTAAGTCTTTGAACATATGTATATTTTATGTACGACAATTTTTTTCCATGAAATAGAAAAACAAAAGATTTTTTGTAATATTTCGCTCAAGTTTTTTAATGATTTTTATAAGAGGTAGTGTTCTTCAATGGGTTTTCCCAAAAAAAGAAAAAAAAAAACATTGCAGTGAGAATTAAAAAATGCAATAACAAACGCAATAATCTTTTGAGTTTTCTATGCCGAACTATCAGGTTCTTTTTTATAAATTATCTTTTAATTGCTATGTAAAAAATTTTAAGAATTTGCTTAATACTTAAGATAACATTTTTTCTGTCTTGGGCATACATATATAAACCAGTCTAAAAAACACGCATGTCATATGAGTACTTATACACATGAACTTAATGTACTCTCAATATTCTTCCATACACATTGATACAGATACTTCGAATGCATGAGTATGCGCGCACACAAGTATTTTTATAGATATAGCACATAACATGGATACAAATATGTTGCTTAAGTTACTTAAGATGGTTGTGTACAGACAAGTTTGTTAGAAGTATGAAGTGGAATTATATCTGTAAGTTGTTAATGTATTGGTATACATAGCACCCAAAAATATAGATAAGTACTTATGTATACTTTGTTTTTGAGAAAAATTGCGCCATATATATTTCTTTAAAGGACGAAATACACTATCAAGCAGATGGAAGCTGCATGCTAAATATGCCATATAACTCAACTTGTTTGTAGAATGTTTATGTGATGTATTGGAAAACTCAAGTCATTACAACCGAGTCTGCAGGTGCTCAGTTGGAATATATCCTTCATAGGATGAGAATTTATATTCTACTTCTGAACGAGAACTTTTTGAAACCGCACCACAATTTCAAATTTGGGGACTATAAAATTTATAGTGATAATCCATTCACGTATGGCGAAGGTATTTTGATTACAATTAAGTTTGATATTAATCATACTTTATTACCAAAAATCAAAACAAGTATTGCTGAGAGTATATTAATTATATTGATGATTAATAGGTTCCCAATTATAATCATCATTATACTAACAACTTCAAGGCAGATTTGAATAAACTAATATCATTCTCTAACGACTTCTTAAGTTTGTGGATTTAAATGCGCAACAGAAAAATTTGAACTGCGTTTCGAACAACTCCGCTGGTAATGAGCTCTACAGTCATTGTCGTCAATCCAGCTACTACATATGTATGTATACTACTCTACAGAACATACTCTCTTTGGTCGAAATATAAATCCTGTCCAGCCGTCTACTGTAAGCATTCTTTTGTCGAAATCTAGTCTTCATTTTCCGGACCTTAAGATAACTACCAAATGTTCTGAAGTCGGACCATGTTCCAATAACTTGTGTTATTTCTGGACAAATTCAATATATAGTATGACATATTCAATCCCCTTGTATCATCGTGCCGACTGGCTAGCGATCAGAATCTGGGTGGAGAATGAAATCAGGTACAGGATCATAAAGGATATAATTTGGATAACCTTGATTTTAATTTTGGTTAATTTATATCCAAAGTATAGTTGAAAGAGCTTTTATGAAAATTCCGGTCCCGAGAATGCTTGGCAGAGAGAAATCTCTACTATAAGGAGGATGTTAAAAGAAATAACTATAGACAGAAACTACAGAGAGGTATATTAACGCTAGGAATCTTTTGAAGTGTACCCTGGGGCAAATGTATAAACTAATTGATTTCCACCTTGATAGCGACCTAAATGGTTTATGGTCAAAATTTATTGGAAATATGCCAAAACTATGTGAAACTAAATGGCAACAGGAGATTATTTATTGATATTTATATAAATGGTGAGGTTTTGAAAACAGTACTGAGAAAGCAAATACGGCAGCGGACGTATTCGCTATTTTGCATTCCGCCATTTTCAATTATCCTTTGCCCATGGACGCGGCTGTCTCAGACGTTTTTCAAGATCTGAATGATAGAGTTCTTGACAGATCTAATGTAGAACTCACCGATTTAACTTGTGATGTTTCTGAAAACGATCAAGCCCCGGGCTTAGATGACGCTAATAACATTATCCTTAAGAATATGACCGATAACTTTTTTGAGAACTAGAGTAAAGTTTTTTAAAATAATCCCAATTTCTAAGCCGAGAAGGATCCTAAATTAGCTATAGGCCAATCAGCATTCTAAGTCTATTAAACGAGGTGTTTAAAAAGATAAGAAGCAATTAGAATCAGAATAATATCATTAATCCGCAACAGTTCGGATTTCGCATTCTACAGTACATCAATTAAAAAGAGTCGTTAGCTTTCTTGAACATAACGCAAAAAATCGTAAGAGTACAGGCGTTAATTTACTCTATACTCAATTTACATATCGGATATTACCGTTCCTAAGAATCATAAAATGACGTTTTAAGCGGATGACAGTGTTTTCATTTGCTGCGGTAAGGTGTCCAACGCAATAATCAAGAAAATGGAGGATAGTTTAAAGCTTAACCACAAGTATTTTGGCAGGTGGAAAATAAGACTCAGGCTATAATATTTCCGTATAATAGTGTTACGAAGTGAAGGCTCTAAGCCTTCGAAGGAGGCCGTAAAAACCAGGGCTGTAGACGATGGTAAAGCGGGTCAGAACCTAAAGAAGGCAAGTAAGCGCGTGAAGGTTCCGATGCTTACGACATATAATATTAACATAAAGTTGCTGACTAGTGACCTCAACAAACTTTTGGGGCACAAGGAGTACAACTTGAAGATTTTGGGCGCAAATGTGACCAATATAGAGGTCTGCACCTTGGCAGACTACGAGAAGGTGAAGGCGATGCTGAAGAAGAGCGGTGTATCATTCTACACCTATACACCGAAGGACCAGATGCCTTACTCAGTGATGCTGAAGGGCCTATCGGGCACCTTTGAGGCAGATGAGGTCGCGGAGTACCTAAATGGACTGGGCGTTAAGATGAATATTTTGAGTCTTCGGAAACTGAAGTGGGACAAGTGGATCCTCAGTCTCAGTAGAGACTCGGATCTGAAGGCGTTCCAAGGCATCAGATACATCCTGCACTGTAGATTGAAAACCCGAAAAGGAAGGGGGCTGACGCAGTTCTACAACTGTCAGCGATATGAACATGTGTCGACCAAGTGTAACATGCCGTATAGGTGCGTTAAATGTTGAGGTTTCCACGGCCCGGGGAAATGCAAGGTCCCACCTAAAGGGGGAGAATAGCGCGGAGAAGGTAGTGACTGATTCTACTACAGGCCAGGCTGTGAGAAGGGTTGGACTGCCGGTAAGGTGCGCCAATTGCAACGTTGAGGGACACGCAGTAAGCTCTGCTGGGTGCCCGAGACGCCAGGAACTTTTGAGGAAGGCTGTTGGGAGGAAGTCAGCTGCCAAAAATAGCAGCGTTACGGCTGCGAAAAACTCTGCTCGTACGGGTGTATCGTACGCGGCTGTGGCTGGTGGTGTTGGAGTGCACCAAAGGCCCCTTCCGGCTCCGGCTAGCGGCCTTACACTGGAATCGGCGAGAGGAAATTTTAATCTCATCGATGGAGATTGTAGAAGGTTTTTTGGTGGTGGCTTATTACACTGCTAGGGCAAGATAGGAGGTTTTGCTCTTAAATACGGTAGACTTCGGACTCATGAGGAAAAAAACTAGTCCTTCCTGAGAATGCTGTTCAGCCTTCGGAATGGTTCGCACAATTATCTTCGTGAATGTCAACTCGATAGTGTCCAGACATAAGAGACACTATCTAAACTTGTTCCTAGAGGAACATGGACCGGATGTTCTAATGGTGGCAGAGGATACACGACCTTTAGGCAGAATCTCGTGAATGGGCAGGGTGGTGATACTGCTGTACTTGTTCGTGAGAGTCTGTGTGCTGAGAGGGTTCCGTTGTACGGCGGTGAGGATTCGTCATTTTGGTGGAGTGGCACTATTGTGTCAATGTACCTGCGACCCAGGGACACTCTTTGCCCATCAGATTTGGATCCCCTGGTTAGATTGTCGACGGCTGGTTCGCTCCTGGTTGGAGGAGATTTGAAAGCGAAACACGAGTACTAGGGTAGAAATGTCTGCAGTCGCAGTGCCGACTGCCTCAGAGAATTCCTGAAAATGTGTCCTGAGCTGGAGATACGTCGCACGGAGGGCCCGACATGTTTCCATGTTGGAAACCCATCGTTTATCGACGTGGTCATGATATCGTTTGATTTTGTACCGGTGCCGGAAGTGCTGATGTGCTTAGGACTCCGCACTATAAGTATGCTCACAGAGCTGTGGAGTTGATCTTGCAGATTTATGGACTTTGCGGTAGAGAGCAGCGATATCTCTTTGACTTCAATAGGATAAATACGAGGGCTTTCAACTCGATACTGTTTCGTGATTTACCTGACCTCATGCTTCGGAATGTGACCTCCCGCGAAATTAATGTCTTCATCGAGTCTGTGACTGGCGTCTTTAGAACTGCAATGGAGGAATCGGTTCCAAGAATACCAGAGCGTCATATCGGCATGCTAAGACTCCCCGACAACTTCCTCGGCTTCATATCGGAGAAGATGAGGCTTCGGAGGATACTGAGGAGGGTGATGTCTCAAGGATTCCCATATTGAGGGCTGAGATAAGGAACCTGAGCAGTATAATCCAGGGGGCGATTGCTGTGTTTGAGAAAGATTATTGGACTGATTATCTATGGAGTATTAAGGTGGACAACTCGGAAAGTGAAGGGTGCCGCAGGTGTGCGGCGAAGGTTGGCGGTTGCTGACATAATGAGGGATGATAGAGTACTCATTACGGATGACGGTGGCAAGGCGAATCTTTTGGCTGAACTTTTTTGCGGTGTGCAGAGAGCTTCTGTGGATCTCTAGTCCTCCACTATCGTAGGTCACTCTACGTCCCATGCACTGATGGCACTTGCGGACTATGTAGCAAGGGAACTGAATAGGAGGTGTCCGACGATTATTGTGAGCCTTGACTTCGCAAATGCTTTTGACAATGTTTGGCAGGAGAGAATAATTCATAAGATGATGTCGTTTGGGTCGACAAGCATCTGTGCGGAATTATTGCAGAATTCCTGAGATATAGCTCCCTCATAGTGAGAGTGGGTGATACACTCTCTGATGAAAGAAGTGTTGTTCCTGTATGCGGATGATGTGGTGAATGAGAGACTCAACGGATAGCTGGGCAGACTGCACGGATACTTCTGCAAATGGGGTCTCTGCCTGAATATGGAAAAGACGGATTGCGTAATATTTAAGGAACGGCGTGGACGGCTGTATCCCAACGCATGGGAGTTCGTACCGGTGCTGAGGGTAGGAGGTGAGGTTGTAAGACTCTCCGATAGGATTAAGAATCTCGTGGTGATTTTCCATGAGAGCTTCGAGTATTATCGACATGAGGATTCTGTTTTGGATAGAATGAAGAGGATATACCCTCCTGTCGGCTACTTCGCCGAAGGGAAGGTTTGCCTAAGGAGGTAAAACTGCTTATATACAGGCAGATCATCAAGCCTCTGATGTTTTAAGCCTTCTCTGTCTGGTTTCGGATTTCGTCCCATCAGATAGAGAGGCTTAGGGTCTGAGAGAGGCGTATTTTGTCGGCTTGTCTTGGATTAAGGGCTCGCCAGTTCCACGATGGTTCGTTCCGGAGACCGTCTTCTCGAGTCATTTATGACCATGCAGATTTCGAGAGGATCGATGTTTTACTTGTTTGGACTGCACTGGCATTTTTGGAACGATTTTCCGCCCTAGAGAATGAGATGGTGACCAGAGGAGGAGTGATATAGAGACCCTGAGGGAGCGCGGATACCTGTCACCTGTTGATCTTCTAACGTTGTGGGACGTGGAGCCATAGTGCAACGGGGGCCTGCTGTTTTATCCCAGGAGGATCAATACACTAGATTTGGACAGCCCGGTGTATAACACTGCACAGTGAGGTGGATTTCTGTGCCCTGTTGTTGTTAATTAATTGTAAGTAGTGTTTTAATTTAGTTTTAAGTATATGAGTGTTTCCGTTTTTCGGTTTTTTACGAAATATAGTATAAGAGTTGATTTGTTTTGGTGGTGGATTGCGGATACTCTGCAGTATTTTAAGTTTTAGTTGATAAGTCTATGATAAGTATCATTTACACACAGAATAAGTATCTACATGATTAATTAGTTTATGATAAAATATGTAAGAACATAATATTTGGATAAATAAAGTAAAAGTAAAAGTAATGCTATAAACACATAGATGACAGCAGGCATTTGCTGCCATGTTGTTTGCTTCATAAAAGTTTTGAAGGCAGCAGCAGACAAAGCGGCTGACAGTAAAATTCGTAGTGTAGATATTTACAAACATTATAATTTTAACAAAAGTAATATTTGAAGTAAATTTTGTAACAGAAGTGCTCATGTAATATGTCAACGGTATTAAAAATAATAGAAATAATAAATAAATAATGACCGACTTCAAAACACTAAAAAACAATTAAAATTATAGCTGTTTGTTATAAAGACACAGATTTCAGTGGTGCTACTCTCAGTTTTTCGCATACACAAAATTGAAATCGCTTGTTTAAAATATGCGTATACATATTGTTGCGAATATAAAATTGCGTAAATTTTTTATATTTGGTAGTTATGCGTCACCCTGTCAATGCCGTACTTGTTTGCGTATTTGGCAGCACTGCCAAATCGACCATCTTTACGTTACACGGGTATAAAAATAGAAGATATGAGACATTTTCGGAACCTTCCAAACTGTAGGCAATTAGGTATATAAAGAGGCTGCTTTACCTACAACTCAAGCAGTTATCGTTTGGCTGTTTATAAATAAAGTATTGTTAAAGCGGAAATAAAACTGTTGTATAAACGAATATTAAGTGTTGTATTAAGACAAACAGTATAAAAGTTATAGTGGAATACATAAAAACTGTAAAACAACAAAATGAAGTGGTGTTATTATTATTTTAACACAATTTAATTGAACTCAAACGTTTTAAAAAGGTTAAACCTTAACATTGGTGTCAGAAGTGGAATTGTGTATATAAAATAAAATAATTAAAAATAAAATCAAATAAATAAAATTAAATTCCAAGAATTAAAAGTGGGCAGGCTCAAACGAGAATTAAATAAATTAGAACTGTCAATAACCGGTAATAAAACCGAATTACAAAAACGTCTGCTAGAGGAATTTCAGAGACGCGGTATAGACATTGATACTCACGAATTGGATGATGAGAAAGATCCTGAGATAAGCGCCCCTACAACAACAACTAGTATAGATGCTAATTCGCTGCTGGCTTCTATAATGGAAAAAATGCAGGTTCAGAGCAAAATGCTTTTGGCTGAAGTGCGAGAAACAACTAGAGCTGATAACAAAAAGCTATTAGCACAAGTAAAAGAATCTTCTAGAGCTGATAATGAAAAGCTTATGGAAAAAATTAATACTATGGCGAATGCACAAGAAATTTATAAAGCTGATAATGAAAAGCTATTAGCTCAGGTGCAGCAAACTTCTAGAGCAGAAAACCAGAATTTACTGAAAAACATTGAAAAGAAATTTGAAGAGGCGTCGAGTGTAACAACAGAGAAGCTGAACGAAATATAGGAGACGGTAAGCAAAAGGGTTGATGACGTCGACGCAAGAATGACAAATCTAGAAAAGACTGTTGACGAAAAATATAATGTAATAGAAGAGAAAATCAACAGTCTACAGTGCCAGCGACCGGAACCAGTGCGTATTATTCCAGAAGTTTCCAGCAGAATAAAACACCTTACTTTGATAGCAGCTCAACCCAAACCGTATTTTAATTCCAATTCGAGACAGTTGCCAGTAGAAACGAATATGACAAAGAAGAGAAGGCACTAGAACTAATTTTTGCCTTAAGAGGTGCGGTAGGGGAAATTCTAGAAACCATGCCAGCCAGCTGCAGGAAAAACTACAGCGAATTAATGGTGGCACTACATCGTAAACTTGGTGACGAGCATAAACGAGAGCTGTATTGCATTGAATTAAGGTGCCGAACGCAAAAGGCTTATTACAAGCCTTTGCAATGAAAATCGAGAAGTTGGTGCAGCTAACAGGAGAAAATCACCCACTAGTAGATCATCTCAACACCGAAGCCTTCGTCAACGGCTTACGAGACACTGACAAACGACACTTACACAAGGTAAGTAATTTAGAGTTGTGGCAAGGAAACATGATGAAATCAACAAAATCGGTAAAGCGGCTCCTAGCTGAGCAGAAGTCAAAATTGAAATGTTTTAATTGTGCAAAAAAGCGGCCACTTCCAGAGAAACTGTAAAGCGCCACGCAAAAGGCCCAGATCCGTTTCACCACCGAGAAATAATTAACGGCCAACTATCATCAAACAACAAACGAGTCCCCGCTAAACTAAAACGAGCTAGCTCTGAGGGTCAAGAGCTAACTCCAACATGCTAGAGCCCTACAATCCTCATATCAGTGATGCAGAAAAATAACGCAAAACTTACAGCGTGCTGGTACATTAATAGTAGGCAACCCACCTTCACTATAGACACCGGTGCGACACAGTCTATAATCAGACACGATGTAGTGAAGGGAAAGTGTGAGAAACTTAATAAAATGAGACTATGAACAGCTACTGGGGAGTATGTGACCGTCTACGGAAAAATTGAGTTGAAAGTTACTATAGCGAACATTAGCGATATTGTAGACGAGGTTATTATTTGTGCTGATTTTATGATATTTCATGGTATTAATTTGAATATGTGGCGACGGATAATGAGTTGATACCAGTATCAAGTGCACGCTAGGAGATTAGTTGCTGTCAAACGACAAAAACTACCACTTCAGACTGAATCATTGATATAAGCGCGTATGGAGGGAGGTTGTGAGGACAAGCGCTTGTGGGTGGGTGGTGGAACCAACAGCAATTAAGACGGACTTTTTATCAGCAAAGGCCCTTGTTAAATTCAACAATGAAGGAATAGTTCCGGTGACAGTGGTAAATCTATCAGGCCACGAACAATTTATTAGTGAAAAATCCGAGGTAGGCAAATGTGCTTCATAGATAGAAATGGGTAGCGGGTCTAACAGCTTCAGAAAGAAATAAAGCCAAAAAACTGCTAGAGAAGTACGCCTGCGTATTCGCCACGAAAAATAAAAATTAAGGCAGAACATCTATGGTCAAATATGAAAGAAATACTGGCGAAGCGAGACTGATAAAATAGGTACCCAGAGGTATACCTCTGGCGAAGTGTAATGAGGTTAAGGAGCTGGTCAATGAAATGCAGAAGAGCGGTGTAATTGAACCATCATCGAGTCCTTGGAGCGTCTTAGTTAAAAAAAGACGCCAGTACTAGGTTCTGCGTAGATTACAGGAAGCTGAACGATGTCACTAAAAAGGACAGCTACCCGCTACCAAGAATTGACGATACGCTCGACACTCTAGCTGGAACAAAGTGGTTCTCTACATTGAATCTACAAAGCGGGTATTGGCAGGTAGAGATCGCAGATAAGGATAAGGAGAAAACTGCCTTCAATACGCACGGTGGCTTGTCGCAGCTTAAAGTTATGCCATTTGGGCTCTGAAATGTGCCGGCCACATTCGAGCGGCTTATAGAGCGCATAATAAATGGACTCCATTGGAAGACCTGTTTGGTTTACCTCGATGACATAATAGTGATGTGCAGAACTTTCGACAAACATCTCAAAAACCTGGCAGATGTTCAGCAACAAGTATCAATGGCTGGACTAAAACTATGGCATTTCAACGGATAAAAATAAAATACGAGCAGTAAAGGAATGGTTTCGCCCCTCAGAATCTTCATGAATTACGTAGCTTTTTGGGACTCTGCACAAATTACAGACGACTTGCACCTAATTTTGCGAGCGTGGCAGCAAGCTTACATGAGCTCACCAATAAATCTAAGGCGTATAATTGGGGTGAGTCACAAGAAGGGGTGTTTCAGGCACTAAATGGCCTATTTTGTGCTGCACCGCTTTTGGCGTATCCAGTACCAGGTGATAAATTCATCAGTGATGCCAGTGGACATGACACGTTGGATTGACATCTCCAGGCTTATGATTTTAGCATTGAACACCGAAGTGGCATAAAACATGGAAATGCTGATGCTCTCTCACGTCGGCTTTGTAATTTGGTATGTAATCATTTTGTAAAATCTGAGAGAAGAAGTCCATCATTTATATCCGGTTAACGCAAATAGATGCAAGCGAAGACTGGTCAGGAGCGCAAAGAAGTGACCCAATATTGGCAAAAATTATAGCAGCAAAAGAAGAGGACAGATGGCCTACCTGCAATGAAATATCAGCAGAAGGTCCTCTTACAAAAGCGTATTGGGCACAATGGGACAGTTTGAAGTTGATTAATGGGTGCTTATATCGCCATTGGGAAAGTACAGATGGTAAGGTTGGATGAAGTACCTAATGGTGGTGCCTTCCTCCAAAATGAACGAAGTCTTAAATGAGGACACCTTGGGGTGACAAAGACTCTGGAGAAACTAAAACAACGTTTTAATTGGGTTGGATGTCAGGAAGCAGTGGCGGATTAGATAGAAATCTGTACCCAGTGTATTGCAGCTAAGGCTCCGTAAAAAGAATCCGAGGTCAGCCACAACAATACAACTGGGCACAACCTTCGAACGGATAGTGATGGACATAGCAGGCCCGTTTCCTGTCAGTAATGCTAGAAATCGTCGTGATGGATTATTTCAGCAAATGGCCAGAAGTGTATGCCATTCGCCCCCCCGTACCTAGTTCCAATAAAGCTCCATTCCCATCAGGGTAGAAATTTCGAGTCTGCTATATTCAAAGAAATGTGTGAGGTATACGATATTAAAAACATTCGAAAGACGCCGCTTCACCTACGGTCTGGTAGAACGATTTAATAGAACCCCGGTCGACTACTTGCGAAAAATAGTGACCGATCATCAGGAGGATTTGCACGAACACCTACCGAGGTTTCTACTGGCGTACCAATCAGCTGTCCATGACTTAACATCTAAGTCACCTGTCAAGATTACTTTCGGGACTGAGCTCGCTGGTGACTTAGAGTTTGGTGTTCAGACTACCACAGAGATGAATGCCATTTACGCTAAAAAACAGAAAAGCCTCAATGAACTTCACGAATTTGTGCGGTCACGAATTAAAATGGCTAGCGACAGAATGAAAGCCAGATATGACCGTGCAGCAAATACGGAGGGCTTCCATGAGGAAACTCTTTCTACTCTACAGCGCACAGCGGAAGAAAGGATTATCTCCTGGGATGGACCTTATAAGTTATCAAAAGGTTAAACGATGTGGTATACAGAATACAGAAGAACAAAAGCCGGCGATCGAAAATGAAAGTGGTACATCTAGAGCGACTGAAGAAAGCTATGGGAAGAAAGATAATGATCCTATTCGGGACGCGCAGGCTTAAGTGGGATGCAGTAAAATTACGAAAATAAAAATGCCCAAATTTTTATATGTAGTAGTCATATATCACCTTGTCATTGCCGTACTACTTTTCGTATTTGGCAGCACTACCAAATCGACCATATTTACGTTATATTTGAATTAACGGATATAAATATAGAAGATATGAGACATTTCCGGAACCTTACAAATTGTAGGCAATAAGGTATATAAAATGCTGCTTTACCTACACGGGAGTTAGTTATCGTTTGGCTGTCAATAAACTAAGTTGTGTTAAAGCGGAAATAAAAGTGTTGTATTAAGACAAACAGTATAAAAGTTTTAGTGGAATAAATAAAAGCTGTAAAACAACAAAATAAATCGGTGTTTATTTTATTTTAACGCAATTTAAGGAACTCAAACGCTTTAAAAAGGTTAAAACGTAACAATATTATTAAAAAATCTAAAAATAAATTAAGTCAATTTTTAAATAGCCTAGCATATTTTGATATAAAATGTGTGTCATTATCAGAATTAAAATGAATTGATGAAAACATGTTTGTATTTTTTTTTTTATTTACTCTTACTTTTTGTTTGATATTTTTCACAATAAACAATTCAATTCTTTCAAGGTGAGAAGTTGACTATAACAGAAAAAATTCTCATGCCACTTCGAACTGGTAGAGAGGTCAGTTACCACAGGTAGATTTTCAAATTTCAGGTAGATTTTTTTATTCATGTAGTTTTTAAAATAATCATTTATTGAGAACGCAGGTACCTTTTAAAATTGTTTAAATGCGGAATAACTATTTATTTAAGATTTTTTAAAGATTTTTTCAAAAATCTTTCAGCTTTTACTTATGAATATTGAATTACCTCTTATTGCGCTTACTTTTTAATTAATTTGCTTTGAATTATTATCTCTCTAAACTTTAAATATCATATCAAATTATTCATTTTAAAATTCATTATTTATTGCCATTGTAAAAATTAATAAAATATCTGCTTGTAGAAAACGGTATAAACTGCTTTATTATTAATATAATAATGAATGAATAAACGCTATGCATTTATTCATAACTAGTATTGTATCAGGTGTACCGGTATGAAATGATTTTTTTTTTTTTTTTTTGAAAATAATATAGTAACTTTTAATGGGAAAGCAAAAAACATTCTATTGAAAGTATTGGCTATAGCTGGCTACACATTTTTCCCATCTTTCAGGCAGTTTGTGGATTCCACGTCAATAAAAATGTTCGTTTTTTGAAGCAAAGCAAATAGTCACTCAATTTTCGACTTCCTGGTATAGCAGCTTCCAGCCTAATGCTTTGATTGTGTCCTGAACTGGTTTTGCTTTATGTGCAGGTGCATTGTTATGTTGCAAAATTACCTTACCGTGTCTCGTGGCCCATTCTGGTCGTTTTTTGGTTATTTGATCATTTTTTGGTCAAATTGATCATTTGTTGTCGGTAGCGATCTGTATCAACGGTTTCACCCGTTTTTAAAAGCTCGTGGTTGACCACACCTTTGTGGTCCCGCCAGACACGCAGCATTGTCTACCTGCCAAATCGATCTAGTTTTGTAGCCGAAGTTGAGGGTTGTTCCAAATTAGCCCATGATTTTTTCCGTTTAGAGCATGATCACCATATGCCTCCATAAACATTCAATGCAACTCTATCACTTTTCTTCAAATAAAAACAACAAATTAATACTTTCCGCAATTCATAATTTTCTGGTACAAATTCGGCATCTTTAACAGGATGAAATAATATGGTGTTGTTTGTTCACTGATTTGATGTATGCTGAATATGTTTGACAGATGTCATTGCCAATCCAAAGAAAAAATTGAGGCTCGTTCACAATAAATGGAGACATTTATATTTTGGCGTTCACTTCATGCGGGTACACCTGATAAGGTGAAATAAATCAATAAATATTAATTTTGTATTGTGGCCGAATTACCGCATTCGATATCGAGTCCTTTTGATCGAATAAATTTATTTTGGGGTTACGGCATTCAACATCGAGTGTTCGATTGAGTGTTATGCTATGTTCGCACGAGACTTCGAATTACTTCGTTCTCTGTTTATATTACTTAATTGGATTCTACTGTTTGCACGGCACCGTTTAACAGCTAGCATATGAAGTCAATGCAGCGAGCAGCCATAGTGTTGTTTGTTGTCTTTATTTAGTTTATTTAATTTTTTTTTTTATGTTTTTACTTGACAACATACATTAGGGAGGTCAATTTAATAAATTTGCAATGTTAAATCCATGATATCAGAAAACGAAGGTTTTCCACTCAAAATTGTTTGACAATTAACGAGATTCTTGAAGTTTGTTTTATATGTAAACATTTAAAATAACGTTGCCACATGCAGAATAAGGATCAATATTCCCAGAAATTTTTAATCAAGATCTTAAATTTAGAACATTATTTAGAATTTTGCAGCATAAGTACCAACGTTAATTTTGAATATATAATGTATGTATGTTTTCAACCAAAGCTATTTCAGAAAAAATACTAAAAGATATGTATTGAAATGGGAAGTTTGAAGGTTTTATTAAAGATTTGTTTTAAGTTGTTTTCTTTTTGATTTTTTTTTTTTTTTTGTTTGCACATTTAACATTTTGTTTTGCCTTATATTACCGTTTAATAATAGAATTCGAAAAAAAAAATTATGTGAACAATGGGATTTTGTGAGCAGGGTATGGTAGCACAAATTTCAATATAAATGTCAGTTCGCCTTTATTGTCAAATGGTAATATGTCAGAAAAATCGAGAGAGTGGCACTACCTTCTATTTTCTTATATCATGGTTAAATCTATAATTAAAACATTTTGATTAAGAGCTAATAAGTATGCCAAACTCTTTCGATCAAAGTTTTATAAAAATTAGGTGTAACACTGATTTTTTAGTAATATAACGGGTAATAGAAATAGAATTACTTACAATTTAAGTGATTCTCCCTTAAGATTTTGTATGGAAATTTGTGTAGTTAATTTCATAATCGGGAGTTGTATTATGAATGAGAGAGCGAATGACGAAAAAACGGTGTCGTGCGAACGGTGTTCGATAGTAAAATATCGTAAACAAACAAAATACTACATACATGTTTCATTAATAGAGAATTCAACGAAAAGTTGTGGAAAATTAAGGTTTTATGTATTTTTAATTTAAAATACAATTAATTATTTTTGGGATAAGTTTAAAAAATATAAACTTAAAGCAAAAAAAGCAGAAATGTCTACTGATTCCTATGAATACAAATAAATTTGAATAAATAAATTTTAATTCATGCTCTATTCAAAACAACGTTTTAGTTAACATAATTTATAAATGTATAAACTCCTTTTACCGTTAATAGTGTTCTCTTTGCTTTTGTTTTATATATGTACATAATTTAACTTAGCATATGTTGAGATTTTTTTTTAAATTTCATGAATTCATGAAATTTCGGTACAATAGCAATCAAATGCAGTAATCAGGGACCTTGATACGTATCAAAATTTACTTTCGTACGATAGATTATTCGATATCGAAAGCGGTAAATCGGCCCCTGTTTTTCTGTTAATTACAAAACGAACTCTTTTAAAATCGTTTTTATTTAACATTTTGTACTGTATTCCTTTTTTGCTGCCCAAGAAAATAGATATTAGCAAAAGTTGGGTAGCAGCATCATAGGTTGATGTCTAGGCTTTTGTTGTGCTGCCGTCAAAATTTTCATGCTTATATAAACGTGTGTATTCTAAGTCCGACATCATGCTGAAGATGGCCATAGCTGAAGAATTACTACATTTTCGACTATACAGGGTGTCTCAATACCGGCCATTTGAACTGTTGTCATGAGTCAGCCAGTAACTACTTGATAGATGCCAGTAAAAACTTCGCCATTAATAAAAAATGTAGGATATATACTTTATCAACGCAATGTGGAAGACGTCGTGAATCATCTTTTCGAAGAGCAATACTGAAACTGGTGGAAAAATTTGAGCTGTTGAGATAAGTTAGTGTTTTGAAAGCCCCGAATCAGTGCGCGTCGCTCAAGAACAACTGAGTATATTGCTGTTGTTGGCCTATTGACCAATCAGGTGTTTCCACTAACCATATTACTAAAGCTTTAATTAACACAAGAACTTGCGCCAGTTTCATATAACTAATACTGTATACATGAGTACTGTTTATATTCATATTTTTTTATTATATTTTAATACACGTGCATGTATGTATTTTTTGTATTTACTTCATTGCAATCTGATAGAAAGCGGAGTATGACATGAAAATACAACAATCCGAAGCTATTTTTCAACAATATCAGTCACAGTTACAGCCACAGTCACAACAAAACACAACATTTGGCTTGGATACCAATCAAATAATCAATCAATTTAACCAAATAAAACCATTTGGTCCAAAAAACAACCTATCCTCTTTTATAAAAACTGTCGAAATTTTGATTGGATTATGTGGCGATAACTATGAACTCCAAAAGTTTGGAATAAAAATTGTAAAAATCCAAAAATTCTTTGGAAATGTGGCAGATTAAATTAACCTTCTAGCTGAAGACGCTAGCTGGGAAGACATCAAAGCTCAACTAATAAAGTATTTGGGGCTAAAAACATCTTATTCTTCGGTAATTAATTATTGTAGAAGTATAAAGATAAGTAATTTAAATGAATTATTTAGAGTATTTATAAAATCTAAGTATAAACTTAATGATACTTACCTGTACGACGAATCAAAACCTGACTTATGCTCTCCACAAAACGTCGACAGAGGCTTAACAGAAATATTAATAGATAAAATAGACGGACAATTTAGATCTTGCATTATAGACGAAAAACCAACATTGAACTCACTTTATAAAAGATTTTCTCAATTAAAATTACTATATAATAAAAGGGCTATAAATTTTAATTCAATTTAATTCAATTAAGTAGGCCTTTTACGTTCGGAACATTAAATGGAACCAACTCAACATTAAAAGGCATAATAACTACAATGCCCAAAAAGTTTAATATCCCTGGTACACTTTCGTGGAAAATAATTAACTTTACAGGTAGAAAATATGATGCCATTATTGGCCAAAATTTCCTTATTCCACTGAAAGCTAATATAGATTTAGAAAAAAAAATATATTGACATATTCGGAAAGAAAATCCTATTTGATGTAGAATCTCCATATCTTATAAACAAAAAAGAAAAAAATAACAAAAATATTAAACGAATACAACGACTTATTCTATAAAGATGGCGATATTTTAACTAGTACAGAAGAAGTACAACATGCAAAATCAACAACTATTAATACACCTCTTTTTTCAAAAATATATAGATACCCCCAAGCTCATGAAAAAGAAATCCAACATCAAATACAGGACATACTTTCTCAAAATGTTGTTCAGGAAAGTAACTCTCCTTACAACAGTCCTCTATGGATAGAAAAAAAAAAATTGACAATTCTGGTATCAAGAAGCGGAGACTTGTTGTGGATTATAGGAAACCCAACGAGCATACGAAAACAGACAAGTTCCCTATTCTGCATATGGAAGCAATACTCGACAAATTGGGTAAAGCACAATATTTTTCAACCCTAGACCTAGCAAAATGCTTCCACCAAATTTTAGTAAAACCGGAAGATAGGGAGAAAACTACATTTTTTACTCCATTCGGTCACTATGAATTCATAATAATACCGTTTGGGTTGAAGAATGCACCGTCGACCTTCCAAAGGCTCATGAACTCCGTGTTGAAAGACTATATAAATAAAATTTGCGTCGTCTATTTAGACGATATTCTAATATACCAAATCTTTGGATGAGCATTTGATTAACCAGAAAAAGATTTGCAATCGACTCCGAGAAAATGAATTAAAATTACAAATTGATAAATGCAATTTTCTGCAGCACCAAACTTAGTTTTTAGGTCATATTCTCACCCCTCAGGGTGTAAAACCGAATCCAAAAAAAGTTGAAATTATACAAAATTTGAAAATTCCAAACATTCAAAAGAAAATTAGGTCTATCTTAGGAATGACTGAATTTTATCAAAAATTTATAAAAGATTATGCTAAAATTTCATTCCCAATGACAAAACTTTTAAAGAAAAATGCACTGGGGGCTGTTTAAACCTTTGGGTGCGAACCACTTGGAGGGGTTGCAGTTGGATTATTCAGTAGTGAAGGTATAACACTGGCTGCTGAATAATCAACCAGCAGTAACCCATTTCCTTGTCGTACGCATCCGGAAGGGGGTTGTTTGATTTTTGTTTACTCGTGGTTAATTTATAATATTATTTTTTCTTTTATTTGGTTGAATTTACGTAATGGCAGGACGCTTTCGGATTAATTTCTGCAATGTGCGTGGGCTACGGGCGAACTTTTTCTCCGTGTATGTGCACATTTGTCTCCATAGGCCGTATGTTTTCGCCTTATGTGAGACCCAGGTTTCTGAAAATGCTGATCCACAGGTATCACCTTCTGTCCCTTTTTAATTTTCATAGGGGTCTTGCTATGTACATTCGTAATGAAGTTGTGTACCAATGCCAGCAACCTCTTGGCATGTATGATGCGGTATTTAACTGTCTATGGGTTAAGTTCAGAATCGGGGCACATCTTTTGCACTTCGGGTTTTTGTATAGAAGCCAAACGCGGGAAGAGAGGTTACCATATCTGACTTCAACTCTCTTTCCGACTCAATATCGAGTATCCTTTCGAATTATCCGAACAGTGAAATTGTTGGTGCTGGTGATTTCAATGTTCATAATTCGTCTTGGTTACGCCATTCAGGCCGTACAATTCCAGAAGGCCAATACGTTGAGTTATTTGCCGCGCACAATCACCTTGCGCAATTAGTTAATGAACCTACACATATATCGTGTGTAGATGGGCACCAGAACAATACCCTCGACCTTTTCCCCATTACACACCCTGAAAAGTATGTAGTTGAGGTTCTTGCACCTCTCGGAAATTCGAATCATTGCACAGTTTCTGCCTCATTCTCGTCCACCGCTCTTCGCGAGGTTCCACCCGTGGTTACGGAACGCTCTATTTTTAACTACGAGGATGCTCGTTAGGCTGAGCGCAACGATTTTTTTGGGCATATTAATTGGAAACTTAGTTTCCTTGACTTAAACGTCGATGCCATGGCAGAAATGGTGGGGAATATAATAAGGCTAGGGATGGATATTTTCATCCCATCCAAAAAGCTTTCGATTAAACCGAGAAACAAATCTTGGTTTAATATGACGTATAAATTGGCGGTCAGATCCAGAGAGGAAGCGTTCAGGAATTGGCGCAATAACAAATGTGCCCATACTGATTTGCTTCGCAAACAGGCGAGATCTTCATGTGCCGCAGTACTTAGACGCGAAAAGTCTTTATACAAGCAGCGGCTTCGTGCTAAAGTTCTTACTTTTCCGCCAGAAAGTAAAAACTTTCGGTCATTCGTTAAAAGGCTGAGGAACAACGCTAGTTCGGTTCCTGCTCTCTTAAAGAATGACCTCACATTCACGAACCCTGTTGAAAAGGCAAACCTTTTGGGTATATTCTTTCGAGCTCGTGCTGTAAAAAGGGTTCTTGCAAATCTCAACGTTAACAACTCTTCTGTGCCGGATGGCATACCAGCACTGGTCCTGAAGCAGTTCTCTTCGACGCTTGCACGTCCATTAGCTTACCTTTTCAGTGCGTCATATCGCGCCGGTATTTTTCCATCTTTCTGGAAGGTTGCTACTGTAACGCCAATCCCCAAAAAGGGCGAGGCTAGTAACCCTGAGAACTATCCGAATCCGAAGCTATTTTTCAACAATATCAGTCACAGTTACAGCCACAGTCACAACAAAACACAACATTTGGCTTGGATACCAATCAAATAATCAATCAATTTAACCAAATAAAACCATTTGGTCCAAAAAACAACCTATCCTCTTTTATAAAAACTGTCGAAATTTTGATTGGATTATGTGGCGATAACTATGAACTCCAAAAGTTTGGAATAAAAATTGTAAAAATCCAAAAATTCTTTGGAAATGTGGCAGATTAAATTAACCTTCTAGCTGAAGACGCTAGCTGGGAAGACATCAAAGCTCAACTAATAAAGTATTTGGGGCTAAAAACATCTTATTCTTCGGTAATTAATTATTGTAGAAGTATAAAGATAAGTAATTTAAATGAATTATTTAGAGTATTTATAAAATCTAAGTATAAACTTAATGATACTTACCTGTACGACGAATCAAAACCTGACTTATGCTCTCCACAAAACGTCGACAGAGGCTTAACAGAAATATTAATAGATAAAATAGACGGACAATTTAGATCTTGCATTATAGACGAAAAACCAACATTGAACTCACTTTATAAAAGATTTTCTCAATTAAAATTACTATATAATAAAAGGGCTATAAATTTTAATTCAATTTAATTCAATTAAGTAGGCCTTTTACGTTCGGAACATTAAATGGAACCAACTCAACATTAAAAGGCATAATAACTACAATGCCCAAAAAGTTTAATATCCCTGGTACACTTTCGTGGAAAATAATTAACTTTACAGGTAGAAAATATGATGCCATTATTGGCCAAAATTTCCTTATTCCACTGAAAGCTAATATAGATTTAGAAAAAAAAATATATTGACATATTCGGAAAGAAAATCCTATTTGATGTAGAATCTCCATATCTTATAAACAAAAAAGAAAAAAATAACAAAAATATTAAACGAATACAACGACTTATTCTATAAAGATGGCGATATTTTAACTAGTACAGAAGAAGTACAACATGCAAAATCAACAACTATTAATACACCTCTTTTTTCAAAAATATATAGATACCCCCAAGCTCATGAAAAAGAAATCCAACATCAAATACAGGACATACTTTCTCAAAATGTTGTTCAGGAAAGTAACTCTCCTTACAACAGTCCTCTATGGATAGAAAAAAAAAATTGACAATTCTGGTATCAAGAAGCGGAGACTTGTTGTGGATTATAGGAAACCCAACGAGCATACGAAAACAGATAAGTTCCCTATTCTGCATATGGAAGCAATACTCGACAAATTGGGTAAAGCACAATATTTTTCAACCCTAGACCTAGCAAAATGCTTCCACCAAATTTTAGTAAAACCGGAAGATAGGGAGAAAACTACATTTTTTACTCCATTCGGTCACTATGAATTCATAATAATACCGTTTGGGTTGAAGAATGCACCGTCGACCTTCCAAAGGCTCATGAACTCCGTGTTGAAAGACTATATAAATAAAATTTGCGTCGTCTATTTAGACGATATTCTAATATACCAAATCTTTGGATGAGCATTTGATTAACCTGAAAAAGATTTGCAATCGACTCCGAGAAAATGAATTAAAATTACAAATTGATAAATGTAATTTTCTGCAGCACCAAACTTAGTTTTTAGGTCATATTCTCACCCCTCAGGGTGTAAAACCGAATCCAAAAAAAGTTGAAATTATACAAAATTTGAAAATTCCAAACATTCAAAAGAAAATTAGGTCTATCTTAGGAATGACTGAATTTTATCGAAAATTTATAAAAGATTATGCTAAAATTTCATTCCCAATGACAAAATTTTTAAAGAAAAATGCACTGGGGGCTGTTTAAACCTTTGGGTGCGAACCACTTGGAGGGGTTGCAGTTGGATTATTCAGTAGTGAAGGTATAACACTGGCTGCTGAATAATCAACCAGCAGTAACCCATTTCCTTGTCGTACGCATCCGGAAGGGGGTTGTTTGATTTTTGTTTACTCGTGGTTAATTTATAATATTATTTTTTCTTTTATTTGGTTGAATTTACGTAATGGCAGGACGCTTTCGGATTAATTTCTGCAATGTGCGTGGGCTACGGGCGAACTTTTTCTCCGTGTACGTGCACATTTGTCTCCATAGGCCGTATGTTTTCGCCTTATGTGAGACCCAGGTTTCTGAAAATGCTGATCCACAGGTATCACCTTCTGTCCCTTTTTAATTTTCATAGGGGTCTTGCTATGTACATTCGTAATGAAGTTGTGTACCAATGCCAGCAACCTCTTGGCATGTATGATGCGGTATTTAACTGTCTATGGGTTAAGTTCAGAATCGGGGCACATCTTTTGCACTTCGGGTTTTTGTATAGAAGCCAAACGCGGGAAGAGAGGTTACCATATCTGACTTCAACTCTCTTTCCGACTCAATATCGAGTATCCTTTCGAATTATCCGAACAGTGAAATTGTTGGTGCTGGTGATTTCAATGTTCATAATTCGTCTTGGTTACGCCATTCAGGCCGTACAATTCCAGAAGGCCAATACGTTGAGTTATTTGCCGCGCACAATCACCTTGCGCAATTAGTTAATGAACCTACACATATATCGTGTGTAGATGGGCACCAGAACAATACCCTCGACCTTTTCCCCATTACACACCCTGAAAAGTATGTAGTTGAGGTTCTTGCACCTCTCGGAAATTCGAATCATTGCACAGTTTCTGCCTCATTCTCGTCCACCGCTCTTCGCGAGGTTCCACCCGTGGTTACGGAACGCTCTATTTTTAACTACGAGGATGCTCGTTAGGCTGAGCGCAACGATTTTTTTGGGCATATTAATTGGAAACTTAGTTTCCTTGACTTAAACGTCGATGCCATGGCAGAAATGGTGGGGAATATAATAAGGCTAGGGATGGATATTTTCATCCCATCCAAAAAGCTTTCGATTAAACCGAGAAACAAATCTTGGTTTAATATGACGTATAAATTGGCGGTCAGATCCAGAGAGGAAGCGTTCAGGAATTGGCGCAATAACAAATGTGCCCATACTGATTTGCTTCGCAAACAGGCGAGATCTTCATGTGCCGCAGTACTTAGACGCGAAAAGTCTTTATACAAGCAGCGGCTTCGTGCTAAAGTTCTTACTTTTCCGCCAGAAAGTAAAAACTTTCGGTCATTCGTTAAAAGGCTGAGGAACAACGCTAGTTCGGTTCCTGCTCTCTTAAAGAATGACCTCACATTCACGAACCCTGTTGAAAAGGCAAACCTTTTGGGTATATTCTTTCGAGCTCGTGCTGTAAAAAGGGTTCTTGCAAATCTCAACGTTAACAACTCTTCTGTGCCGGATGGCATACCAGCACTGGTCCTGAAGCAGTTCTCTTCGACGCTTGCACGTCCATTAGCTTACCTTTTCAGTGCGTCATATCGCGCCGGTATTTTTCCATCTTTCTGGAAGGTTGCTACTGTAACGCCAATCCCCAAAAAGGGCGAGGCTAGTAACCCTGAGAACTACCGTCCAATAGCAGTTTGTTCCACACTCTCCAAGGTAATGGAGAATATGATTAATCACCACCTTGTGGGGTATCTGGATTCCAACGATTTACTTAGTAATTGTCAGTACGGTTTCCGAGAGACGTTCTACTGGTGACCTGCTGGCATTGCTCTCGGAGAAGTGGAACAAGTCCATTCATGGTGTTGGCGAGAGTAAGGTTGTGGCTCTGGATATCTCAAAAGCGTTTGATAGAGTTTGGCACGAAGCACTCATTTCAAAAATTAATGCTTTTTGTGGCGGTAGTCACTTCTCTCTATTTATATCGAGTTTTCTCAGAGATCATTCTATAAGAGTGGTTATAGATGGGGTCTCATCCGACGAGTTCAGGGTAAACTCAGGGACACCGCAAGGCTCTGTTCTTTCTCCTACTCTTTTTATAATATTTCTTAACGACTTTCTTCTTCACACTTCTAATCCTATCTACTCTTTTGCAGATGACAGCAACATTTGTCACTCATATTCTTTTGATCGTAGACCGAGCCTTTTGGAGGTTGTGGTAAGGAGGATGAATATGAACGTCACACTCACAAATGACCTGGTGAAGGTCTTCGAGTGAGGTCGTGCGAACAGGGCCGATTTTAATGCACGTAAGACTCAATGTTGTTTTTTAACACACAGGCGTGGTGGTGTGCTGTCATCTGTGTAATCAATGTGCTGTGCTGTCAATGGGTAATGTGGATATTGAGGAATCAGTTGCTCTTGAAGTTTCGGGGCATGAGAATTCACTGTGACGTTCGTTGAAATGATCACATATTTCAAGTGTCGAAAGAAGCATTCAAGTGCTTTGGTTTTTTGAGACGGTGCAAGAAATACTTCACTCCATCTGATCTCCTTAATATTTACAAGACCTATATCCGACCCAAAATGGAATGCAACTCTCGTGTATGGGCCGGTGCTTCAAAGTCTATTTTGGAGCTTCTCGACCGCGTACAGGAGAGGGCGAAGATGCTCATCAATGACGGTAGAGTAGCCTACTCTATCGATTCATTGGGGCACCGTCGCAATGTGGCGTGTGTTTCACTGTTCTATCGGTACTATAACGGAATGTGTTCTAACGAAATTAAAGAATTAATTCCTAAAAACCATATATTTTTACGAAGCACTCGTATTTCTCGTAGAGCGCATCCCATTGTAGTTGATTGTCCAGTAAATCGCACAACGCATTATAGGGAGAATTCGTTCTTTGGTCGCACTGTTCGGTTGTCGAATAATCTTCCAGCGAAAGTATTTCCTGCCACTTACGACATGAGTAAATTTAAATCTAACGTCCATAAACACTACTCCCTCTGTCCTCCTTCCAATGACCTCTTTTCCTAGCACCAGCACAGTGCACTGCATGAGTAGGGGCCATCCCCTGGGTGCTGGTCTTATATAAAAAAACACACTTCTTCAGAACAAGGGATTTGAGATAATCAGAATTAGATCGGTGGAAATAATTAATCAAACCATTACTGTACTTCATTTAATAGATACTAATCAATATTATAAAATAATAGAAGATATAGAATTAAAAATAACAAATTTACATATACCACCAAATAGTCTTATCGAAAGTCATATACAAAGGAAACAGAAAGGATTACTAAATGTTATTGGTTCAACACAGAAGTTTTTGTTTGGTACTATGGATAACGAAGATAGAGACGACATTTTAACCCATTTAAATTTGTTATCTGAAAATAATCACTATGCTATAGAAAATCTCAACAAACAAATCAAAATAAACGATCACTTCCAGAAGAGCATTGATTTGCTTCAGTCTACTATGCAATCAGATCGCAATGCTATCAATACTGCCTTCGAAAATTTAAAATCGAAAAATAACCATATAGCAGTTCAAGTACTATATGCAGACATTATGCTTAAGCTAAATTACATTGAGGATAAAGTTAGTCAAATACAGAACAGCATTGCTTCAGCCAAGAACCACATATTACACCCAAATATACTTACATCTGACGAAATCACGACCTATGACATTGATTTTTACAAACTTCAACTTATAAAACTAGACATTATGTACTACAAAGACGATTTGTCAGTGATTGCCCTAAAAATACCTTTAAACTTTTATACTACTGATTTAAGGGCAGTATTCCCGATTCCAAATTCAAACTTTTTTGAATTGGATGATAATATAGAATATTTTGTAAATGTCGAAAAGACAACATACAAATTGAAAGAAAATACCCCATTAAAATACATGGACATAAGTTCACACTGTATACTAATTGGGAACTGTAAGTTAAGGCAAAACAAAAAATTTTCATATAATAAATGTTGATGATGAAACGATTATGATAAAAAATGCCATAAACAAGACTTTTATTCAAAATTGTGACGATAGGAAATTTATTTTGAATGGAAATTATTTAATATCCTACTATAATTGTGAAATTCAAATTGATAATTATGTATGTATTATCTTAACAAAAATGAAATGACATTTGACAAATTTAATTATAAAACTAACATAAATGCCTTTACAGAGGATTTAAATATATCATATCATTTCTTTAATTTTAATTTTAGCTTTAAGTTTGAACATTTAAAAAAGAAATAAAGTTTTAGTTTTGAATCAGACACAAACAATAAAAGTTGTTTTCGTTATTCGCCTACCTAACATCAACAACGTTGTGTCTTTGCTAATTGCGTCCTTGAAATGCATCAAACATCGGAATTTCATCAAAAATCATTTTTAATGATAAGACGCATTTACAGCTCGGACCAACTTTTGTGAACAGAATTGTTGCATTTTGCAACATTGCACTTTTAGGTAGAAAGTTTCCTGACCGTGTGATTTCTCGAAAAGCCGACTTTTTTCTTCGGAGATACGTGAGAGATAAGATCTATACCAATGGCCCGTTATCGATTCATAATTTTTTGCTAGTATTTGTTTTTAAGAATATTTATAAAGTAATTAAACTAACGGTCTATTACAAAATTTTCTCTCAACAACGATTGAATTTATATATTTTAAAAATCTCTAAATAAAATGTTAAATTGTATAAGATATTTATTTGTTTAAATTTGTTTTAATTATAATTATAAAATTAAAATGTTAATTATAATTATAAATTACTAATCCGACTTTGCCCGGAAATCTATATACATACTAGCTGACCCGGCAAACGTTGTTTTGCCATATAAATTATTCCTAGTGAATATCTTGGTAGTCAAATAAAAAATAACTAACTTATTGTAAGTGTGTGGGAATGTGGTGTATGACCGAAAGAGAAATGGAGCGATGACGATCTATAAAAGTAACGAAACACCAAACATTAATTTTTAAAATTCATTGTATAGGGTGGGCAAATTAAAAGCTTAAATTTAAAAATGCAGTAAAACAAAAACGGCTCGAAATTTTGCTAAATTTTATATTTGTTGCTAAATACAATTGTTTCGGTTAGAAATAAAATATGATTTAATTCATATAGCTGCCGCGGCTGACCTCACAGTATCCCATTCGACCGGACCAATTTTCGAAAACTTTTTCGAGTATATGTGGTTGTATCTCGGCAATGGCATCACGAATGTTGGCATTTTAATGCCCAATTGTCTCTGCTTTATCTGCATAACACTTGTCTTTAACGGCGCCAAACAGTAAATAGTCCAACAGTGTCAAATCGTAGCTTTTTGGCGGCCAACTGACATTACCATTTCGGCGAATTAAATGGCCATCAAAGGTTTGACGCAATAAATTGATTGAGGAATGAGATTTGTGGAAATTTGCACCATCCCTTTGAAACCAAACATCGTTTACATCAATACCACGAAAAGTGGGCACAAAAAAATCGGTTACCATTGTGTGATAGGTGTTTCAATTGACCGTAATAGTTGCGAAATATGAAATATGGGCCAATGATGCCTCCGCTCCACAAGCCGCACCAAACAGTCACTCGTAATGGGTGCATTGGCTTCTGTAAGACCACGTCATTGCCAATGCCAATGTAGTTGGAAATTGAACTCGTTTGAATTCAATTGGCCCATCTGTGGGAATAATACAGATTCGTGGTAGTAACACATCTTCTCCTCAGAACTTGTCATTCAAATGTTGTTGTCAGTTTTTCATGCAATTTTTAATTACTAATTACTCACCATTGCACAGCCGTGGTGAGTTCAAATTACGAAGGAAAACAACCGTGGCATGAGTTGAATACTATTGATTTATATGAAATCACTTAGTTAACTGAACGTTAGAGCTATCTTGAGCAAAATGGGAATAAATAATTATGGCACTGCAAATTGATGATACATTAAAGAGCCAAGCACATTGAATGTGGCAGCTACACGACTACATCTGTCACTTTATAACTGATTGGAATGATTAACAGTAGACGGCGAAAAGTAGACAGGGCATTTTCAGTGGGATCATCGTTGTCTTGCTGGTTGGTGTCTAGGTTTAGAAGTGACATACGTTGTTGCGTGTTTGGACACGATTATCCAAGTTCCTTTGCCATATTTTCGTGTATGCATTAATAGCAAACCGAAAAAAATTTTTGTTAAATTTAGAACTAAGAAGCATGTTATTCTTCACTGGCGAGATTTAACAATATATTTCGTGCCGCCAACTTCCTACAAATGGGATTATAATGTCAATGTTTTGCACAATGGACGTCTGTAGTGTAGCATAGTACGAATTTTGCGACGTAGTGTATAATAGCCACACAATATGCAGTACAATATTTGAAAATAAAATATTAAGTATCAACATTTTTGACCGCCGCATTAACGGCACATTGCACCAATAATTTCAATAAGAAGAAATTGGGGATAAAAGATAGCCATCCAGTATACATTAAAAACTACCGTGTGACTGTATCACATAAGGAGGAAATAAACAGGCAGGTTAAAAAATTAGTGGATGAAAATATTGTCGAATCATCATGTTCAGAATATAACAGACCAATCCTAATGGTGCCAAAGAAGTCACTTGCGGGTTCGGACGAAAAAAGATGGCAACTGGTGATAGATTATAGGCAGATAAATAAGATAATTGATATCAGATAAATTCCCATTGCCTAGAATAGACGATATTTTAGACCAACTAGGCAGAGCAAAATACTTTACTTGTTTGGACTTAATGTCCGGTTTATATCAAATTAGTTTGCAGAAAATATCTAAAGTTTAACATCCTTTTCAACGAAGCATATGCTTTCGAATTTGAAGAAGGTATTTGACTTTTGTCGTAGACACAATCTTAAGTTGCACACGCAGAAGTGTACATTAGTTATGAGAGAGGTAACCTACCTTGGTTACAAATGTACTGATAAAGGAATATTACCAGATGACAGTAACTATTCAGTGATAGAATATTATCCGACAGGTGGTCGAGATGTGGTCTTACAGGTTTGTCGCTTTTCTAACTATTACCGAAGATTCATTAAAAATTTCGCTGAATGTTCTAGACATCTTACAAAACTGACCAGAAAGGGAATGCCATTCGAATGGAGAAAATAATACGCGTTTAGATACTTAAAGAAAGCATTAACCAGCCCAACATTGCTCCAGTAGCCAGAATTCACGAAAAAAATTTTTATAACGACGGATGCAAGTAAATATACATGCGGTGCAGTATTAACGCAAGAATATGAAAGTAAATATTTACCTATAGCCTGTGCATCTAAAAATTTCACTAAAGGTTAGAGTAACAAATCAACCATTGAACAAGAATTAACTGCCATACATTGGGCTATCACACACTTAAAGCCATATATTTATGGAAGACACTTTGTGGTTCGAACTGACTATAGACCATTTTCTTACCTGTTTTCCATGAAAAACCCAAATTCAAAATTAACAAGAATGAGACTTGATCTGGAGAACTATGATTTAGGGGAAAGATAATTATGTTGCCGCGTATAACAACAGATGATTTGAAAGGCTTAAACAAAAAAGTTTCATCCATTTTAAGAGTCACGACAAGATCGATGGCTAAAGAAAGTAAAAGTAGTGACCCAGTAGTCAAACAGCAATATGAATTAAAATAATGAGCCCATGATATATGTACCAATAAATAATATGGGCGTCAGAAGATATTGTTACTAAAGGTTGGGCACCCCACCGTTTATTACATCGCTAAAATAAATAAACATAAGCTGCAAGAACAACTATACGTGCTGTTTACAAATAACCAAATCTACAACAAACATTAGCAGAGATAAAGTAAATAAAAATAACACGGCAACAACAATAATTAAACAGCAAAGAAAACGAATAACAGACAATAAACAAGCAACAATAAATACTAAGAGCTGAGGTAAACTCGTGAAGTAAAAAACCAGTTTAGTTGGAGCTAACTCAGTAAAGAGGGTGATCGAACCTAAGGTGTAACAATGATCGGGTTAGAAGATCTTTAGGTAGAAAGATCTGTCGAATAATTGTTGTATATACAAAACTGTAATATAATATATACGCATATATACGCAAATACGCATATATATATATATATATATATATATATATATATATATATATATATATATATATATATATATATATATATATATATATATATATATACGCAACAAAATCAAGTGATAAGGAAAATCGTATTTTATGGATCAAAATAAGAAACTTTGCCCAAGAAACCATACCTTTAAAATGAATTCTGATGTTCCTTATTTTGACCCAAAAGTCAAATTTTGAAAAATCCCACTTTAACCCATTTAAAGTGCCTCAATCGAGTCTCAATGTGTGGCCGACCACCAGATTCAGGCTGAAAGGAATTTGGAAAACCCAATGTAGTTATATTGTGTTGTTGAGATTATTTCAGCATTTCAAAAGACTCAACATAAATGTAAAGAAGTTTATTGCGAAAAAAAAAAAGAAAAACAATAAAGAAAAAGAAAGAATTTTAAAAGAAGAAAGTTTTAAAAAAAAGTTAAAAAACATTTAAAAAAATTTTTAAACATTCCAGCACATTTAAAATATTTGTTTTCAATATTTTTCCAAGGTTTGTGCCAACTAAAAAATTCTTAAAACTCTTTGGTTTAAGCTTTATTTAATTTTAAGTATTGTTTTTATTTTTTCAGCGAAATTAATCCACTATCCTCTACACCGCAAGATGAATCATCAAAAACATCAACAACTATCGAAAACCCAATGAGTCATATTCCCAAGCATGATGTTATTTTTTTTTGGCGCGCGTTCTGATTTGACTGATCTTAATTTACCAACCGAACTGGATATCTTGAAATATTATTTTTACTTGAGCGAACGTGCTAAACGAGAACAAAATATGTTTTCTTATAAATTATTCACTACTCAAGTAGCAAATAAGTTGGTTGGAATTTGGGAAAAATGTAAATGCGATTTGAAGGCATCTGCATATACATGCGTATTATTTGCAGAACGCAAAGAGTTTATGCACGAGCAACATAATCAGAGAAAACTAACAGTCGATGCATTTGTGATGGAAAATGATGAGTAAGGAGCAACGGATATGTCATCAATGCATCCCGATGATTCAACATATGTACCGCCATCGGTTGAAGAAGATATGGACAGAAGCAATGGTTCACACAATACACAGAAAGATACGATTGTCTTAACTTTGCCTTGATGTGGGACAGATTTGATGTTCCATAATAGAGAAGCATCAGCATTGGGAACCGCTCTTTTCCAAGATTTCGAAATGAAAGATCGGCATGGCAAACATCTCATCATGGATAAATCGACAAGACAAATGCAGACAAGAAAAGCTTTGCAAACGGTTAGACGATACCAATTTGTTAGCGTTTTCATTCGAAGGTAGAAAAGATATTACTGTGACGAGAGATAAAATTAATGGGAGTATCATACTAGAATGGTAAAATAAACACATCTTGTTATTTTGAGAGAACCAAGTTCTCAGTTGATTGGTTACGTAAGACTGAAACACGAACTAAACAAACAAATTATATGATTGTTTCAACGATAAAAATATATCACTGGATGCATTATTTGGTATATGCGCTAATGGTGAGTCAACAAACACTGGGCCACACGGTGGAATTATATATATATATATATATATATATATATATATATATATATATATATATATATATATATATATATATATATATATATATATACTTGAATATATATATATACTTGAATCCGCAAGTTTGTTTAAATTAGTTTCAAATAGATTTAAATGTACTAATCAAGTACAAATATTAAAATTTACAATTATTGAAATTATAAAAAAATTTTTACAAAAAATTCAATATATTTTGGATATTTTACATGGATATCCTATACGTGCTTCAAAAACAAAGTTTTTTGATTACAAACATTCCGATTTTGATGAAATTTGGAACACAGATAGATCTAGGTAAAAAAAAGTGTTATAGGCTATATTTTTTATATATGAGCCGATTTTGGTGAAATTTTAAACACAGAGAGATCCAGCTAACGAAATGGTTACATATGGATTAACAACAAAAGAGGCGCTAGGGAAATGGGCTTTAAAAGGTATTTAATTGAATTGGAATGTTTGAAAATGTTTAAGCGTTTGTAAACTAAAAGAAGAAGAAAAGAAATAGATAATCCAAAAGCATTACTTTGTACAGGAATTATACTGTTCATGTACAGTGACACTTTGGCACTTTTTTTCCGACTAACGGAGCAGCTAGCAGGTAAACCTAATTAGTGTAGGCTGTCTCCAGTGGTGTCGTTTTTTAGGCTAGCTCTTGTTTTCGAGATATTCCGTTATTTCGAAAATAGGGGATGGTGCACAACATATATTCGCTTGACGTCAAAACGATTTATTTCATTGAATGAACTACAAAAAAAAAAGTCCGAAATCCCGCAATACAATTCTTAATTTTAAATTCTTAATTTTTAAATTCTTAATTTTTAAATTCTTAATTTTAATTGTGCTATTGGATAGTAAACTGAGCTCAATTAAGGCTTTAATTGCCTAACACGTTAATCGCTATGTCACTCATATGTAACTGACGCTAAAAAGTTCTGCATGAGCCATGTCAGAGATATATGTCTGACGTACGCGTTTTGGTAGATGCCACGTCAATCACAAATGTCCATTGCAAACGATACATTTGCATTATATTTCTGTGATACATTTAGTTTCCTTGATACATTTTTAACTAAATCATCTAATAAAGTTACCATAGCCCATGTAAAAATTTTTCTGATATTATCGTGGCGATTAACGTGTTAAAGATTTCAAGGAAATTTTGAAGTGCGATGCTCCACGTTTGAAGTTTACCCAATCGTGATAATATTTTACACACTATATTTTTAAACTATTTTAAACAAACATTTTTAGGGGGAGTTGCGCTTATAGAAAAATAAGGACATTGTTTAAACAGAAGCCTTAATTGGCAATTAAAATATTATAATAAAATTTCGATGTTTATGAAAATTAAATTTTTTCATATACGGGTACATATGCTTAAATGTATAGTACGTACATAAATAACTGAAAATGAATAAAAAAAGCATATAAATGTTATTTTTGTTAGTTTGTATATTATTTTATTTCAAAAAAGGGGTCAACTTGAGATGCTCTACGCCTTTCCTTTTTTCGACGACCACAACTTTTTGCATAACGTATTTTTACACAAAATCACACAATTTAGGGGGGAGGTTCAGTCTCCAACTTGAAAAAAAAATGTCATACAAGTAAAGACCACCTAGTGAGCTTGATATAAATGAAAAAAAAACTCAAGCTTAATTAATTTATAAATATTTGTATTAATGATAATGTTACATAATACATATAGTGTGTTGCAAAATAAATGCACTATATTTTTCGTTAAATTAAATTTTCTTTATTAGCAATAAAAAATGGTTTACTTTATAAAACAACATTCTTAGAAAACTTTTATAACCTTTTTTTTTTATCAAAAAACGTGGTTAATCAAAAGAGTAAGGAAAGGAAGAGAGCAAGTATTACCATAACGTTTTTTTTTACCAATCTTGGCTCACTGTGAACCGCTGTCACTTTCGGACGAGTTGCCACAGTACTCCCCTCTGACAGGTGACAATGGTGCGTGTTAACGTTAGCAATGTTAGCTTCAGAAGGATAAAATGCTGGCTTCCATCGATCAATGGAAACTTTACACTTTTTTCCAGAAATGCATATGGTGTAATATTTAGGTGATGGTTTAATAACTTTAAATGGCCGCTATATGGGGGCGTTAAGGATGGTCGTACTAAATCGTCTCGCACAAATACCATTTCACATGATTTCAAATTTGGATGAACAAAAATTTTATCGTTGCGGTGCCAAGTCGCGTCGACTGGTCGTAGACTTTCCATAGCCCGCCGGAGTTGTTGTATTATCTCTGCTTCAGAATTGCAAGAGTTTTCAATTAAAAAGTCGGCAGGTAAACGTAATGTAGCACCGTAAACTAGTTCTGCAGGTGTTGCTCGAATGTCCTCTTTGTAAGTACATCGCAGACCTAGCAAAATAATTGGTAAATATGTTGTCAACTCGTTCACATTGTGGCATAAAATCGCCGATTTTAAGGTGCGGTGCCACCGCTCTATCATACCATTTGACTGAGGATGGTATGGCGTAGTTTTAGATGATGTACCCCAAGTATGCGCAAAAGTTCTTTAAACAAGGTGCTTTCGAACTGTCGACCCAAATCAGTCGTAATATCAATTGGAATACCGAAACGAGATATCCATTCTTTAACCAAAGTTATTACTACAGTTCTTGCAGTCATATCCGGCATCGGAAATGCATCCGGCCATCGAGAAAATCGATCTATAATTGTTAAGCAGTATCGATTGCCTTCTGACGGAGGAAAAGGATCGGCAATGTCGATGTTCAAATGAGCAAATCGTTGGCTTGGTATACTGTGTCGCATGAAGGCGGCCCGGGTATGCCGAGTTACCTTGTTCCGTTGACAATGTAAGCAATTTTGTGCAAAAATTTTGCTGTCTTTCTGTATACCCGGCCAAATAAATCTCTCAGTCATTCATTTAGATGTGGCGCGTGTGCCCGGGTGTGACATATCATACGTCGCATGCAGAAATTTCTAACGCAGTTCTTTGGTAATGAAAGGACGTACGCGGTCGCACGATATATCGCAGTAAACTGGCTATGGTGCATTAGGAAGAATAAATGGTTTTAGTTTTAATGAGCTGTTCCCATCTGAATTCAGTATGGACTGAATTTCTTCATCCGCTGACTGAGATAAAGCCAATTCGTCGTAGTTGATTTCTACTGCGTTAATCACCTCAATTCGGGACATTAAATCTGCTGTAATATATTTTTTTTATCTTCTATATGGCGTATATCTGTGGTGATTTGGGCAACAAAGTGCAATTGTCTTGCTTGCCTATCTGATTCTCTCTCTAGCTTTTGTTTAAATGCGTATATCAACGGCTTATGATCCGTATAAATGTGGCAAACACGCCCTTCAACCATGTATCTAAAATGACGCACTGCCATGTAGACGGCGGTCAACTCTTTATCATATGTACTGTATCGCATCTCTGCTGACGAAATTTTTTTGGAAAAATATGCAAGAGGCTGTATTTCATTTTTAACAACTTGATTTAGCACGGCTCCTGTCGCAAAGTTTGAAGCGTTTACCAATGACGATAGCTCGGCGTCTGGGTTCGGATGAAAGCGTCTGCGGTTTCACTGGTCCAGTGTAAAGGTATCGTGTCATTTCGCTTGTTACCGTCTATCATATTAAACAGAATTTTCTGAATATCGAATGACTTAGGCAAAAAACGCCTATAGAAATTCAGCATTGCCAAAAATTTTGTTAAATCTTTTACCACTTTGGGGCGAAGACAATCAAGCAATGCGTCAATTTTTTCAGGCAAAGATCGGATACCATCGTTTGATATTAAGTGCCCTAAGAACTTGAGTTCAGTTAACCCAATCTCTGATTTAGATGCGTTGATTGTCAAATTCTTATCTCTAAATCGATTAAAGACCGTTGTGAGATGTTTTTTGTGCTCATCCTTTGAAGCTGATGCAATAATTACATCGTCTAAATAAGCAAAAACAAATGGCAAGCCTCTTAGGACCTCGTGAATTAATCGTTGAAATGTTTGGGCTGCGTAAATTCGAAATGTCAAAGGTCATATGCGTAAATTCGAAAAGTCCAAAGGGCGTTGTAATGGCGGTTTTCGGTATATCATCGGGATGTATTGGTACCTGATGAAACGCCTTCTGTAAATCGATTTTTGAAAAAAAAGAATTTCCGATCAGCACCATCGAGAAATCTTGTAGATAAGGAATAGGATAGTGATCGCGAGCCGTGATCCCATTAAGCGCACGATAATCGCCGCAAGGCCTCCATATTCCATCAGGTTTGCGGACCATATGAAGTCGGCTGGCCCGTTACTACTGGACGGGCGACAAATTCCTAGTTTAATTAAAGATTCAAATTTATTACGGGCAGCTAAAAGTTTCTCTGGTAACAGCCGGCGATGGCGGGCAAATACATGTTGACCAGTGGTCTCGATTCAATGCGTTATTGTTGTTTTGGAAACTGCTCCAGGTTGGGCAGGACGAGTTATTTCGGCAAACTGTTTAAGAATGTCCGAGTATTGTAATTTTGGATCAAATGTTCTGATTGATAAGTGACCTGTTTTCTTAATCACGCAATTAGTTTTTAAAGCTGTCAAACGGTGTAATAAGCATCTGCTTTTCAAGTCAACTAATAAATCGTAGTGCGCCAAAAAGCCTGCACCGTATACTAATATTGTAGATCCATTAGCTGCAAACAACTGCATATCCGATGGTTTTGCATTGGATGACTGCAATATCTTTGGTATAACTGATACATCCGCGCCCGTATCAATTAAACAATTTATTTTTGTTGATGAATCGTATACTCTTAGTCGATATGATTGCATATTTTTAGGATGGTCAGTTATTTGAGATACTGCATCACACATTTTATGTCATTGTTGTGTTTTAAGATTCGTTGCTGCCGTCGTTGAATGAGAAATAAAGCTATATGGTTGTCGACATCTCGTGGCGTTAGTACCAAATCTGCTATGATACCAACAAAGGCCATTGTTTATATTTGGGTTGCATGAACGAGAACGATTCCTAAAACTGTTATTTCGCAGAAGTTTTTGCATATCGCGAGTAAGTTGCGCCACTTGGTTTTGTTGTGATTTCTCTGATTTGATTATGTTGCAAGTGCATTGATTCAGTAATGGCATCTGCTATTTTAATTTTCTCCAAAACATCTACGTTGGCAGCGATGATGGCTGGTTAAATATGTGTTGGCATACGACTTGCCCATAAATCTTGTAATATGGTTTGACTTAATGAATTTCCTGCTACACGTTTCATTTCGCTATAGAGTTCTCTAGGCTTCCTATCACCTAATGGCATATCCGATATGACACGCTGAACTCGGCGTTGTTCGCTGTCAGCAAAGTGTTCGATCAGTGTGCGTTTGATGTAGTCACATTTTTTGGCTGGAGGTGCTGATTCAATAACGGAGCGTAGTTGCAGAAGTTATGATGGTGGTATGGATGCACATATTGTGTTGAATTTTTTTATGTCCGATGTTATGCCAGACGCTTCAAACCAAAACTCTATAGCGTAAAGGAATGCCTCAACACCTTTCTCGGTAAGGGTTGGCATTAGAATTTTTAAAGAAGCAACCGGTGGAGCTGCTCGTTGCTCTGATTTGAGCTCCATGGCATCGTCTGTCGAGCCAGTCAGCTACATATTCAAAGCCGGGTAAAATGTTAAATTTTATGTTTTTCGAAGGGTCACCAGTAATATAGTGTGTTGCAAAATAAATGCATTATATTTTTCGTTAAATTACATTTTCGTTATTAGCAATAAAAAATGGTTTACTTTATAAAACAAAATTCTTCGAAAACTTATAACCTTTTTTTTATCAAAAAACGTGGTTAATCAAAAGAGTAAGGAAAGAAAGAGAGCAAGTGTTACCATAACGTTTTTTTTACCAATCGTGGCTCACTGTGAACCGCTGTCACTTTCGGACGAGTTGCAACATACATTTATGCAATTAGATCTCAATATTTCTAAAATCTTAATTAATAGGTATTATCCAATTTTTTCCTATGAATTAAATATATTTACGTATAGGTAATCTTAAAAGTCGTTCATAAAATATTTATATGTATATAAATTATTACTATTAGTTAGTATATTATATACCTGCCACTATATCTTGTATATCATTGTTAGGTGTGCTTTGACCAATATCACCAAGCGTATTTGTAGTCGGTGATTCTACATCTTCGGTGTGATATATGTTGCAACTTACTAATAGATTTTTATGAAAATGAATAAATACTTATGAGTTACGCAAATAAAAATGTATGGTATTTATTGTTTGTATTGTTTTTTTTATAATAATATTTGGCAAATATTTAGTACTTTTCAGATAAATTGTCGAACATTGGAAACATGACGGCATTTGTTAAAAAAAAATACAGTAATTCCTGTTTAAAAGTCTTACTCACTTAAATGAGTCATTTTTTGAAACGAAATTGTATCTTCATAAGAAAATCATTCGCTTAACCCTCTAAAAGTTTTCGCTGCTATCAATTATTTGTTTACAGTTAAACAACCATAAATTGTTTTAATTATAGTTTCATTCCATTTTGTTGTCAACAATTATGTTTACCGTTATAAATTCGAAATTAAATCAGCTAAGTTTTGTTCCTTCTGTAAACATTTTTGTACAAGAAAACAGTGAAAGCGAAAAAAAAAATTTAAGAAAAAGTTTGCTTTTAATATCGAAAAACAAAAAAAAAAACAAAAAAATAAATAAGATACCGATCAATCTTCAATTTTTGGTGAGTATTTTATTTACAATATATTCATCTAAAAGTAAAAATGACCAAGCAAACATAAATTTGTACTATCTGCAATTAAAAACTTAATGGAGGCCTCAATACAGGCTGACCGTTCATTGTAAACATTTTTATATATGTATGCATATTCTTCATTTGGCAGTACTACATAAATAAAATAAAGGAAAAAACGTGTTTAATGCAACAGAAAGAATAATTTGGTCCATTTTTCAGATGGACAAATAATTGACCAATTAGATGCGATGAGTTCTTATAAGAAATATCTGATTATAGAAGCGATAGTGAATTTGAACATCCAAGTTATGTATTTAATGACATTCGGTTTGATGAAAAGTCTACAAAAAATAAAAGTTGTACAATTTCATCTATGGATAACATCGCCTATGCCTTCTTTAATTAACACTTCACATTTGCCGAAATCATCTTTATTTTACCACATGATAATATTTTTAATGGTTCAGGTAGTTTTGTTTTGCTTTATTTTCAATTTTACTATGAAACTCGTCTTATTTTTTTCAATAAAATCTATAAAATAATAAATATACTGATTTTTTGTTACCGTAAACGGTCAAGGATGGAAGGAAGGCCGCTTTTTTTGTTATTTATCACATAACACAATTCTAGGCAAAAAGCGTAAATTAATTTATTCTTACACAGATTTTTACTCGAAAATAAAAATCCTAAGCTGCTCGTATGAAATGTAAGCTATTAACCGTTAGAGAGTTATGTGCGTTCGAAAGTACGTTTTTTTACAAAAAAAATTATCTGACAAGACGGTTTCTAAACTTAAATCTGGCAACAATAAAATTGGAAAGATTACGGAAAAGAAATATATTGTTACGAAAATGAAAATGCTAAGGAGAAAATTCACCATATCAGGGACTTATTTTGAGATTTTAGCTAAAAACTTTATTGGTTTGTGTCAAGGCTTTATAATTGCTATAATTACCTGTACAACTATGCTACCATCTGCATATTTGACGGTGTTGCCAGTTCGAATTTTTTGGTATATTATGATTTTATACAATTTGAATTAAATAGCTGAATAGAAAATTTGAGTCTTTACTAGAACATTCGAAACTAATAATGAAATGCTATTAAAAATGGTGCATTGCGTTTGGTGAGTAGTAGTTATCGTTTGGCTGTCATAAAGTAAAGTTTGTTTAGGCGTAAATAAAAAGTGTTCTATAAACGAATCTTAATTTGCTGTATTAAGACAAACTGTATAAAGGTTATAGTGAAGTAAATAAAAACTGTAAAACAACAACAAAGTGGTGTTTGATTTTTTTAAACCCAATTAAAAAGAACTCAAACGTTTAACAAAGGATAAAATGTAACAATATATATTTTTAGGTTTAAGCAGATTTTTAATAATGGAATGTGAAATGAGTGTAATACAAATGGAAACTTCAAGTTTAAAAGAAATCCTACATATACCTACAAACTATATACAAACCTACTTCTAACATTCGCACTTAAATGAGGACTATTACATTAGTTTCCTTTTACTAAACTATAATAGAAAAAATTAATCGTTTAATGTTATTATTTGAAAAAAAAAACAAATATATTACCAGAAAGGTGTAAATAATATATGTACATATATTTTTGACAATATATTTAAAATAAATAATTTATTAATCGAGTCAGTCATAAACTTAAATTTCGACTTTTTATATATTTTAACTAACAATATGATTGTTAGTTTAGACCAACTGTAAATTTTTATTTGAATTTTCATTTATGCGATATAATTATCCAAAAAAAATTGAGCTTTTTAAACTCTTCAGGTTATTCGACAAAATTAAAGAAATTGAAAACTTCACATTTATATTTTTTGCTGTTCGGGAAAATTAAATACAGTAAAACATTGATAATCTGGACCTCGCTAAGCCGGATATTTCGATAATCCGGACATTATTTTTTATTCCATTTTGTATTGTTTTAAACTGTATTAAAATGTTAATCTCTGTTTTTCCCCTTTTTGCTTAAAAAATAAATTTATTTTGCTAACTTAATGAGTCTTATTGTTATTTTCATAATTGGTAATAATAAAACGTGTTATTACTTTTTTATAAAATGTACACATATCGCACTCAATCACAACTTCAAATTTTTAAATATTCAGGAGACAAAAAACTGTTTTTATAATATGGTTGTAATTATAAAATCAAATTGAGTTCCACATTGAAGTACACCGTCTTAGAAGACAGCTTACTTATTTTTATTTTTAATTTTGTGCAATAATTTTGCAAATAAGAGGCAATTATGAGTAGTGGGTATTATATCAGATTGTACCATTTTAACTGGAAATATGTTTTGAATAACTTACTCAAAAAAATACTATTTATGTGAAAAAAAACTACTGAATTACTCATAATTTCACTGACACAACTAAAAATAATACTCTTTAGTTGATAATTTACAAGCGATACAAGAAACATAAAAACAGACGTAACAAGATTTTCTCGTGTAAGGGAGATAGTGATGCAAACGAAAATTTCGTGGTCGTTAGACATTTGATCTGTTAATTGATTTATGGAAAAAGCGATTTTGATAAATTTTAAGTTGTGACTGTTCATGATATAGTGTGCGATATGTTTTCTTTTTTTGTTCCTTTAAAATGTATTTATTTGTTTCAAAAATTCATACCTATAAAATATAATTTGATTTGTGTTTTAAAAGCATTTTAACACAAGAAAAATATTCTAAATTTGTATTCAGTAATCCGGATAATTTAGTAATCCAGATCAGGGTTTGCAATCTATTATCCAGATTATCAATGTTTTACTGTTGTGTGTATGTACATATGTGTATGTATTAAGTGTTTCTGAGAATTTTGTTATTTACAGAAATACAAAGAATTAAAAAGGAACATTTTTCTTTAGTGGTATTTTCATTACGTCCGTGGCGAAAAAACTTATAAGGTGTGTTCAATCGAGACAGTACTGTTGCCATATTTGTTTATAGTGACGTCATGCGTAGTCGTTTTTCAAATAAATTTTTAACTTACATTTTCAATTGCTGTTTGTTTTGGTTAATAATTTAGAAACTGTTTTGTTATTACGATTGTTAACCGCGGTAGGTCTTTATGCGGTCTTAAACTAAAGTTTGGTCAAACCAATTCCACTTACTCCCAATGATTTATATTTGTTGAGAGTATTGATTCGAATATATATAAGTCACTGTTAGTTATGCTGTTGGGCCAAAAAATTCTCATTATTCTCAAGCAGCGGCTTACAAGTACTTGTAAGGAATTTGCGTCCCTAGCGGCAGCGTCCACGTTTCGCACTCTTAAAGCGCAGTGGACTTTAAAAATTTGTCATCTTGTTCTCATTGATATGTGGAAGCTTTCCATACGGCATTTTGAAGACCAAAGGATGGCGAAACTTTGTTGAAGCGCTTAGTAATATAACCACCAAATCCACCTTTGATGTTAATGATGGTTTTAGCAATATTTATTTCCAAGCCTGCTTTCTCCGACTCCAGGTCCAGTATTCGGAGTAACTAAAACATATCGCCGTATGAGTGCTTGAGAAGACAGGTACCATCCACAAAATCCAGATGACCTCGTTCCTGTACAATCCCCACCGAATTCCACTGCAACCAATGCTGAAACGCTACTCATAACAACATCAAGAAAAATATTAACCAATAGGCAGAAAAGACATGGGATTCTAACCGGTATTTAGCCGATATATGGGTATTTACCCAGGTAGAATCCCATAAAAAAATATTTAATTATAATTTTTTTATACACATATAATAAAATTTTTATTTTTTTTACCCATGTATCGGGTAAATACCAGGTAGAATCCCATCCCTAATAATAATAATACTTGACAAAGTAACATTGGAAAATAAAAATTCAAAATAATATTGCTTATACGACAAAATAAAACCGACTACGCGTGTCGCCTATTTTTTATTCACCATACTATTGAGCAGTCCATATTATTGTTAGACCATATACTACGTCTAAGCTTTCTAGGGCACTTTTGTTTTTCTTTCTATTTCTTATTGTATGGATTCATTTGTATACATTCATGCTATATGTGTGTTCTTTAAATGTGTGTTTTGCGTTCGTATTTATTTTTCCTCTAAGTAAATTTAAAAAAAAATTTTAATTACCTTGGGACTCAGATATTTTACCACCTCCTTGTGGCATCGATTGAAATTGTTCATTTCTTTCTTGTATAAATTGTGTTGTTTCTATAGAATGTGATATTGCAACATGTTCATCTGTGAAACTTAGATTATCATCAAACGATTTACCGGACATTGACTCAATAGTTGGTGATTTAATGACATCTAAACCACCGACATCATCGCACGATATAGCATAATTCTCACTTTCCGAATTATACTCAACTCTATTATTGTCAACGATATCAATTGTTTCAATATGATCGTAATGCTGCTGTTCATTAACAATTTGAATGCTTTCTCCAAGGACATTATCAACCAGTATTGTTGCTTCACGACATACGTTTTCGACGTTTGGTTGAAAGGATTTTATGATATTCAGTTCAGTGTCGATAACAGATTTCTCATGTTCATAGTCGTCGTCATCGTCTTCTTCGTCATCGTCATCGCACTCTTCACCAACATCACCAACTTTATAAGAATAGTCAATTTTTTGTTTTAATGCTCCTGCAAAACAAGTTTCACATTTTTTTATTTTTTCGTTTTTAATTTTTCATTTTGAATGCACATTTTAAAAGTAAAATTTTTTGCAAAATACAATGAAATGGCGTAACGTAAGAATTGCAATTAAAAAAATATACACTAATACATACATATTAAAAATAGCAGTAGGAGTTTTCTTTTCTGACAAAATATGTTGCACTTCGCTTGTTCTTAGCCATAAAACGTCGTCTAAAATGAAGAAATATCAGAGATTTTTAAAGGCAACATAATCAGATTTCTTGTATTAATTTTTTTAGAAAAGAAACGCATAAAAAGTAAGGGCAACAAAGTGCAACATTTTTTTTTCAGAAAAGAAAACACCATAAGATGTGCACTCGAAGTAAAATTATAAATCACATAAATATTAAAAATATGTATAAAAAAATAATAATACAAAAATGTAGCATGTAAGTACGTATGTAAGTATGTACATACATAATCACATATTAAAAAATATTTCAGTTCAGTCATAGAAACTGTATTATATTCAAAATTAAAGCATCGATATCAGCGTTGTCAACTTTTAAATTTCATAGAGCACCAAGATCGAGAAAAAAATATAATTTTCAAAAAAGCACAACATTTAAAATTGTTTTTAGTATTACATATTTATATTTAATTTTTTAATATATGTGTACCTGTTTCTCGATTAACACGATAGATACTTCAAAATAAACTTAAATAAAAAGATTTGTTAAAATAAAAGAAGAAGAAAATTAACATTCAATTCAAAATAATTCAAAAGTTCTTAGCGTGGAAATTTAGGTTTTACTTAGTTCAGATATATATACATGTGTACGTATTTAAGTCTGACTGCAGTTTAGTAGATTTTTATCATGCACCGTATTTTCCGAGGTATATAGAAATTAACTCTATCGTGCAAATCGAGGAATAGGTGAACAGGAGTTTTATTCTATTTTAATAAAAGTTTGATAAATCCATGTTTTTCTTACATTTTCATTTTTTTTTTTTTATATATTTGTTCAATTTGCAGCTATTGTACTCAGGTATGTATTTGATACAAAAATGGGAGTTGCTATCCAATTCCGGATATTTTTTGATGATGTTTTTTATTGTGAATGAAGTCACTCAGACCAAATTCAAAAACTTTCACGATTACCTTTCGTAAGATATGCCAAACTAACTATTTTTGAGCTTAAAAATGTGTACACAATTAATGTAAAATCCCTATTAAGCTGTGTCAACTTCCCACTCACCGTTGACTTCGAATATGTGTTACTAAGACGCCAAGGGGTAAAAGAACCTTAAACTTAAATAAAGGCTGGAAAACTCCGAAGACACTTCTCTCTTAACGACATGCATGGTAAGCTGAATTCTATACTAGTATATATGCATGTGTATATATGTACATATATTGTTACGTTTAATCTCTTTAAAAAGTTTAAGTTCTTTCAATTGTTTTAAATAAAATAAATAACAGTAGTTGTTGTTTTGCTTTACAGTATTTTAAATTTCACACTTTAACTTTATACAATAACTTATTTAACTTCCACTTTATACTCAAATTACTCAACACTTTTACGAACGCCTTAACACGACTTTACTGTCAAATTACTATACGCAATAGTGACACTGTTAATAACAGGCTGATCGTTGCCTTAACACAAGCCAATACAATAACTTCCATAATAAAGTTTATAGCTCTAAATATCTAAGTTGATGTATCTTTTTTAGGCTTTTTATTTTCGTAACAAAATTTTGCAAGTCAATGTTACATGCCTAAAGGTTAGAAACCAAAAATTTGTGAGAAGTTTTGTCTTTTTGCTGACTTCCGCGTACTAAGGAACTTAAGCATTCAATCGCCATATACAGTGCCGTCTTAAGGCATGTCGGGGCCCCGGGGCACACCAGAGATTCGGGGCCCCCTAAAAATGACTAAAAAAACTCGTATGTTTTATTTTTTAATGTATTTATTTTCGTTTTAAACAAAAAGTTAAATAAATAACACATAAAAATATGGATATAGAAATTAGCATGAAAGTTACTTCAAAAAATGTACATCAGAAAATAAAACGGTGTTTACATTGATTTTTTATGATAATGTTTTTTTTCGTGATTTCTGTGCTGCAAAATTTTCTATTATATCGGCAAAGTATATTTTTTGTAGAACATCACTCTCTATGCACATAATTGACAAATTGTATAACCTTTCCTGCAACATAGACGTTCGTAATTCGTTTTTTATTCTCTTAAGTTGCGAAAATGAACGCTCGCCACTACAATTTGTACTCATTAGGCAAAGGAATATGCGCGTAGCAACTTCGAAGTTCGGAAAAGTTTCTTCTAGGTTATTGGATCTTATGTGCTTAAGCATACTTAAAATAGGAAAGTCCGTTGGCTCATTTCTTAAATTTTTGATATACTGCCTTAAATGAAAGCATTCTGATTCGAACTCAAAAGCATTTATGTCGTTTTTATAATATTTTACAAATTCATTACATTTTTGCCTCAGCAGTTCAGAATCAATAGTTGTTAACTGTGAAAGAAAGTTAAATCTTTCTTCTATTTCTTGGTATGCATTAATACGTTTTTTTAAATTAGCACACAACGTATCAATTATAGGATAAAATGTATTTACACGAAACTTTTCTTTGCCGTTTAATTGTACATTTTCTGCTGATCCTTCAAAAAATGTGATTCGTGTACTGCGAATCCTTGTTCTCTTGTACTCAGCATTTGATTTCTTTATTTAGCAGCCGATTCGTATTTTTATTTTGTAAACTTATATTTGTTTTGTTCAGTGTATTTAAAAGGTCATCCATATCTCTGTAAGAAGGACTGTCTCTAATTTTTCCATTTTTTTTTTTTTTGCTAAGCTTTCAGTCTCATTTCTTGTTTCTCCTGGTTGGTCAATGTCATTTGCAATTGATGTTAAAGCTTCAGAAATGTGAGTGTAACTATTTTTCAGAGCAGTAATAGCATTAGCACGAGCAGACCATCCAAAGTATGTTACAACTTCTGATACGCATTCAACAGCTTGAACACCTACTAAATTGAGTGTGCCGCACATGGAATAAAAATAGCAAATTCACATTTTTCTTTTCTTTTTTTCTGTACACCAGAATATTTTCCAGCCATATTCGATGCGTTATCATAACTTTGTCCACGACAATCATTTATGGGAATGTTATGGCTTTCTAAAAAGTTTAAAATTGTGTCTGATATATATTGAGAAGTATGTCTAGCCATTCGCAAAAATTGCAAAAATCTCTCAATAGGCTCTCCGTCTTTTACGTATCTGACGATAAAGGTAAGCTGATACACATGGGTGAGATCTGGTGTAGAATCCACGCTTATAGAGTAATATTTTGATGCTTTTAGCTCGTTAATAATTGTTTACAAAACTTTTTGACCCATAATCTTAATAAATTCATTACAAATATTTGCAGACAGGTATGATATATTTCCTCGTCCTTGATTTCCAAATTTTTTAATATGTTCCGCAAAAAAAGGATCAAATTCACTAATTAGTTCGATACATCCTAAATAATTTCCATTATTTTGGGACCCAAAAATTTCATTGTCACCCCGAAAAGCCAGACCTCTTGAAGCTAAAAACTTAACTACAGAAACAATTCTTTTAAGAATATTCCTCCAATAATTTATATCCGTATCTTGTTGTGACTGCAACTCACTGTCAATTCGTCCAAAAGTATTGCATCTTAAGATGTAATTTAACATTAACTGTCTATGCTGCAAAGTGTTTTCATGCTCCATTACCTTGTTACTTATATGCTTCCAATCCTTATAACCGTCTGGAGAACTAAAGCTATTACCTGAACCGGTATTAAATAAACGACAGCAAAAACAATACACAGCTTTCTTTGGTGGTGAATAAATGAGCCATTTTCTTTCTAAAATCTCACCATTCGTCAATTTACGAGTGAAAACATTTACAGTCAAATATCTTGTTTTTGTCATTCCACTTGAATCTGGAAAAGTTGCGGATGTACATGAGAAATCGGAATTTTTATTTTGAAAAAATTCTGGTCCTTTTTGAATCCAAAAAATACGAGCTTCTTCTGTTAAAGTCTCATTACCGTAAGTACCAGGATCAGAAGATAAATTTTTTTGGCTTGTCGTTGGTAAATCTGAGCAGCTCGAAGTGGATGGTCCAGCATTTGTAGAGAATATGACCGTTCTTTCATCTGAGATTTGCTTGCTATTATTTTCCTTACACATTTCCTTTTCAACCTGGGAAGAATCTTGATTTTGAGATAATGAATCACTTTGCGTATTTGTTTTATCGACCGCAAAAAAAGTAAGTCGACCGCAAAAGAAGTAAGTTTTGGCAGTTTCTCGCATATTTCTTTTTGAATGAGAACATTTTTTCTCTTTTGTGAACCACTTAAATATGTTCTTATCGACATAACAAAATTAGCAGTTTTACACTTTATTTTTTACTTGCTTACAAAAAATACTTTAAAACTTTTATAAAAACCTTTAACACTTGAACTACTGATTAAAAAAGCGTTACAAACGAGGAATCACCCTTTTAAAATTATCATTAACTTTTACGTGTAGATATCAGTGGTGCTAACTTTAGCTATTTATGAATTTTTAAAGCATTTTTGTATTAGTAATAAAACGACTTTACAGCAGTCATAAAAATAATTAACAATACTACGTTATAGTATAGACAGTAATTTTGATTAACAAAAATGTTGTTTAGAATCCTCAACGTAACATAAAATTTATTTATTTGCTTGTTGTATTCATATTTCTATATGAACCTTTTGTCAATCAACCTACATATTTGTAGTTCCCTGAAATATGCAACATTTTCTTTTAAGCAAGGGATTTGTTTAGATGGCCTGTATAAAATTTTTTAATTCGAAATGCTGGGTATTGTGTTTCAAATTTCTTACAATAAATTGCGAAATAACATAAAAAATATTTCGTACGAAATGCTTGTAAAAAATCTTGTATAAGTAGTACTCTGTTCTTAACTAAAAGAAAAATATTTACTAAAAATTTTTAAAAATTATTCCTTTCTGGGGGCCCCTATGACTTTGGGGGCCCTGGAAACGTGCCCCTTGTGCCCTTATTGTTAAGACGGTACTGGACATATATCTCATCTAACAAGTAAATAGGCATTTTTAATTCGATTGTACAGTCTAAACTTTTTATTGCGTTGTTACTATTATATAAAAGTTGTTATTACCATTTCAAATAATCACTTGGCGCCACCAAACAAAAAGCACTAACCACTAACTGGAACATATTTTGCGTCAAAATTAAAAAAAAAAAACAATAAAATCAGTGCTAAAATCACTGAGTTGACAATGCTGATCGATTAGTATATAAAAGTGGATTTTAAATAATATTGACTTTAATGCAGTCATGAGCTTTTCATGGAACTTTTGTCCCCGATCAACTCACACGTATTCTTACGCTCTTACTTTTAGTCGTCAATGAGACATCGACGAATGTACATGTATGGTGAGTGTAAGCAAATTTTTTTAAGCAGAGACAAATAATTTAAAATGTTTCTTACGCTGTTGCTTTCAGTTGTCACTGAAACAGACAAGTGCACATATGCAGCGGATGTACACATGTTGATTTAAAACAATTTTTTTTAAACATCAACTTTCTCTCTCTGAGACAGGGTTGAAAAAGTTGGTACAATTGTACTTTTTTTGGTACAATTTCAGACTTAAAAGTGCAATGGTACACCAATTAATCATTTGGTACAATTTACGAACTTCTCAGCTTATTTTTATAATGGAATTTCGTTAATTTATCTTTTAATTGATTTATTAAAACGAAAGAACGAAATAGGCTTCATGTGCCTACAGTTTCCGGTCTTACTCAGACAAAAGATCTGTTAAGGTTATTAAATTATTGCTGCATTAGTTTTAAAATACCGAATAATTTTTTATTAAAAACAATTTGATCTCATGAATATGTATATATGTATATCGATAGACTTTTTTGTACCTTATTTTACGTTTATACCTTATGTGGTGTTCACACTATCGTGTTTAAGCAACTTTTGTGTTAAACAATTTAGTTTTTAAATGTTTTCCCATACATTGAATTGTTTTGAAAACGCATAACATAAAGTTGTTTAAAATGAAAACTCTTCCCAAAACACTTGAAAGTCAGAGTTTAAAGTATGATCAATTGTTATTTTCATTAAAGTCTCTAACTGAACAAGCCTTTAAATGACAACATAGCAAAAATTTTACAAAAATATAAAATTTTAGTTTAAGTTTTGTTTTTAAATTTAAAAACAATTCTTTAAATATAAATTTTTAGGAATTATATGAAAGAATATGCATTTATTTATGTATGTATGTGTGCTATCGGGCATTTTTCCGACTAAATTTAGGAAAATGTACTTCCAGACGAAGCCTCAGGCCTGATTGTTAAGATTATCCAATTTTGGACTTGATGACAAGCTCGGTAGCATCATGTGGTATTGGTCCGTAATGTGTGTTCAAGTGTGCCTTGATTAAACAAGGCTACCACTTCTCTTCCTCCTACTCTATTCTATTTGTATACAATCAAAATTGGAGAACAAAGGTGGAGGCAATAAATAAAAAAATAAAAGTTGAAAAAGACGAAAAAAGCCATACATACTTCAGGAGGAATAAGCTAAAATTGAAGTATGGTAGAAACATATAGGTCAGCCCGTAATTAGAACATACATACATACATACATATAATGCATAAATATGGGGAAATAAAAGGTCAGCTTAAAAAAAATGGATGCGAACTTCAACTAAATTTAAGTAAAACTGCTCGTTTTTCCAAACTTTCTTTAATAAATAATTTTTCTATCTTGTAATTTTTTAGCCGCTTTAAAAATATTGCCCATGTATGTAAATGCGGTGTTCAAAATATTTAATTTGGGAATGAAAAGAAATTTTTGGAATTTGAAATATCAATTTTTATGTATAAATTTTAATATTTGAAACTGCTGACAAAAAATTTAACAAAATATCAAAACAAAACGCGATAATTATAATGTGAACAACATTGCTTAATTTAAATAAAAGCTCTTTAAACATACTTAATATTAGAGTGTGGCCATAATATTAGTGTAGTTTTTTTAAAGATGTACTTTTAAAATATAATGAACTTTTAAGTGTAAATTTTAGTTTTATTATTATAAAAATGATTTTTTATTTACAATTTTGTTTTTTATGCTCTTACTTAAAATAAAAAAATTAAAATAATTTTATAAAACATTTTTGGTACAATTGGGGTTGAAAAAGTACAATTTTATGAGCTTCAAGGTACAATTTTGGTGTTCTTATTTTGCAACCCTGCTCTGAGAAGTTTATTATCAATGTCTCACTATTCAACTACATTTTAACTTTTGCACATCACTGTTTTAATGTTATGTTCGCACGACAACAGTGCTGCCACAACAACATAATGAATTTTACACAACCGGCATCAAAATTACACATATTAAGTACATATAAAGAAATGTTACACTCAAAATTCTGTTTTTACGAATTTTATATAGATAGAGTGACTCAAATATATAATCGGACAAGATTAAACATAAAAATATTGTTACGTTTTAACCGTTTTAAAACGTTTGCGTTCTTTTAAATTGCGTAGAATAACAAAAATTTAATGTTTTACTTTATATAGTTGTTTATTTACAAAATTTTAACTACACAGTATCCAACTTATTGAACATCGGCTTTATATACCAATTTACCCAATAGTACCACTTTACATTATGACTGCTAAGCTACAACTGACTGAACTAACCTTATGCTTAGTTAGTAAAAAAAAAATATACATATACTCAAATCGGGTATGTGCTGTAAGCCGAAAACGCGTCAAATTGAAATGATAATGGTACGAGTAAACCTCACCACGGTTATGTTAAGCAAGTGGGGTTAAATTATTACTTTTGAAATTGTAAATTAAATAACAAAATTGAAAGCAGAAAACTAAAATTTTAAAAACTGCAAAATCTTCACAATTAATAGCAAACTTAAACTTTAAAACTGTTCAATGCTTCAAAAAACTGCAAAATACAGATAAATCTGCACATTTGGCAACGCTTAATTACACACAAGGTGCACTGCATGACAACGTTCTCTCATTCTCTCTCCCCGACTATAAGCTTAATTACATCATAAAAAAGCTTGAGAGAGAACCACCCAAATTGTAAGTAATACTGTGTAATACTTGAAACAGTGATGCAAAGTGTGTCACATTTTTTATCGTTTGTGGCACTTTTGAATGATTGGTGGCCCTGTGGTATTCTATTTTGGCCCTTTCAAAATATAGAATACAGCGCACTTTGAGAGGTTCCAGAATTAATAATCTTAAAGATTTAAGTATAAGCTAATTCTGGAAAAATATTTCAGTGATTAAAAATTGTGTAGATAAATGCTTATATTGGAATTTGTAATCAAAGAATTCAATTCAGCATGAGTAGAAAGTATTTTTTCTTCCCAAAATTTGGTAAAAATTAATATGAGAAATCGTCTTCATGATAATACTATGTCGTCTTTAATACGATGAAAAGATTTTATAAAAAATGACTCTGCTGCCTGTTATGATACCGATATTTTGAAACTTAAAACACAAAAAACTGTTACAAACAGTAACAGTACCAATGGGGAATTGTTGAATAAAAATATTGGGAATTATTTTCAATAAAATAAACATTACATAAAAATGGGTTTTTATTAAATACAATTTTACTTTTTTAAACTATATACTCGTATGTATCTTTACCATAAAATACAAATTTCATAAGTGAAATTTTCCGATTTTGAGATTATTACATATTCATAAGACACTTCGCAGGCTCTTTCTATTGGCATCATCAGTTATATCTTAAGTCTTATAACTTCTGAGATACTTAACTCACACTTAATCGTATTTCAGAAAATTTTTTCGTTCCGAGTGTGTATTTTATCGTATGTGCTTCAAAAATAAGTATACGAAAAACGATGAATCCAAAACTGAAGGGAATTCATATGGCCATTTTGAAGAAATTTAATGTAAAACATTCAAAACTGTCTGTTGAGAAGTTAACTTTTGCTACATACGACATTCGTGTTTTAAAGTAACGATATGTACATATGAAACACATATCGCTAACAAGCTGCAGCAGTCCTATTTTGAAAAAAATCATAACCTGTTGTTGGTTGAATGTACTTACATACATACAGAGGTCAAAAAAATTATTAGACGTCTCAAGTTTTCAAATTTAAATTTACCACAAATATGTAAATAAAAAACTAACTTTAATCTGAATTCTTCCATTTTGTTCGAACAATTTTTTTATATGTAGTTTGGCAAAATTATTATTTTTCTCTATCTCTTAAAGATTGTGACGTCGAACTGCGTATAAAAAACTTTTTGTGGACATATTTTTTGTCCAAACGAAATGGGTGAATCTAGTTTATTCTATTTGACATTAAAATGAAAAATATCATTAAATATTTAATTTATGGGATAAATAACACAGTTTTACATAATTTTTTTCATTACTTTAAATTTCAATTTTTTTTAACTGTCGAGTTAGCAACAGTAGTTGTAGACATAACATTTTTATGATGTAAATATAATTTTTCATTATGTAAACGGTAATCAGGGCACTAATCACACATTGCAAATATTCATTGTTGCCATTTCAATGTCTATTTAGTTTGTTTGGAAAAAGAATTTACTTAATAGTTTTAACTTTTTCCTTTTTTTAATTAAATCCTATTAAATTCATAACAATTATTAAAAAAAAGATAATAATACAAAAGTTTTATTTAACAAACCTAATTACAGTATATGTATATATTCAAAGTAATGCAATAAATATCGCAAATAATAGTACTTAAACTTGTTCAAGATAATTACTGACAAAACAATGAAATGTACAAGCAGAAAGCATTTAATGAAACTACGAGATATGTATATAAAATTCATAAATAAATTTATCGGAAAAAATTAAAAAAAATTCACTTACCTTGTGTCGTAACTGATTCGATGGATACTGCTTGCGGCTCAGGTATGTACGATTGTAAGGTTTCTGTTTAAAAACGAATACATTTGTGTAAACAAACAATGAAAGAAGAAGGAGATAAACGTTTATTTTATTAGTAGATTTTTTTATAGTGGCACACAAAGATAGCAAACTCGTACAATAATAACACAGATGTGAACAATAGAAACGATAACAATAATAATTCATTGAATGACAAGAAATAAAAAAAAAGAAGATACTTAAAATAATACGGGCCATACACGTTGCGAAGTGTCATCCAATTCAATTCTTAAATAAAGCTGGATTTACCCATTTGTTTCGCAAAGAAAGCTGTCCGGTCAACATTATTTTACCGCGAGTTTAATGCAACACGATGTCCGCATTTCGAAAAAATTTTTCGAAAAGTTAAAGATGTCATATAAAATACAATGTAAACAAGGCGTATTTGTTGTTGTAAGTGGCAGCACAGCGGCAACCAACTATATTGCATTGCTTTCTTTGTTGAAATTATAATCTTATTTCAAATTGTTTTTATTATAATAATAATCAAAAGTAAATGCCACTTTATTAGTCTATATGATGGGGTAAGGCTGTCAGTTTAAGCAAATTAAAAATAGTGGTAATTCAGTTAAACTTTTTGCGAATATAATTTAAAATTAACCAAATACAAGCTAACTGTTGTCCGGACAAAATTATATTTCTTTCATAGAGAGACGTCAAAATGCATACAAAAAAAAAAAAAAAAAAAATTTGTTCCAAAAAAATGGTGAATCCAACTTAAGTTTTTTGATCTTCCCATCAAACGACACACATCTTGATTAAACAGCGCCACAAACGTTTAAATTTCTTTTACAAACACCTTACTTCGGATGATAAATCGTAATATTAATGGCCCACCTTTAAATGGTAAAAATAATAAATAAAACTGTATTTGTGTGCATTTTTATTACTGCTTGATGTGATTTGATTAAATTCAAAGACATTTTTCGTCATGTTAGTATTATAGCGTATGTATGTAAATATGTATGGATGTATATACTGCATTAACTTTTTAATATTGTTAGTACTATATAAGACAAGAAACATAGTGTAAAATGAGATAAATGAATGTACGAACAAACGAATAAATGACTTAAATATTCTGGCTTTTTTTACATAGTTGGGAGAACAAACTCGTTTACAATTTTTTACATATTCTGTGCGAAACTTGTTACTTACGAATTGATTTTTTTAAAAGATTATTGTATCTGTTTTTTAATAATGATTGATTGATTTATTTGGAGATAATGTTAAAAGCTGTGTTCTTTTTTATTAAAATCGGTTTTATTTGCTGCCTTTAGCGGCTGATTCGTCAGACTCAACATATTCAATGTCAGTGTGAGATTCGCGTAGCATACCCTTAATGTGTAGCTTCTCAGCGTCAACATTGAAATTCTTGGTACATTTATCGTGAATAGTGGTGCAGCATTCATTTAGCATTTCTTTTAGTTGTTGACAAACAGCGTCGGCTATTGGCTCTGCATTAGCATGCAGACACACTTCGGTATCGGAATTGAATGAATTGAATTGAATGTCTTCAATGTCCGTTTTTTTTTGTTGGCTGTGATCCGAAGTTGATTCATTATCTCTTGGAAAGTGAGAGACATTAATTTTTTTAACTTTGTTATATTTCAAGCATGACATTTTACTGCAAGTCTCCAACGATACTACACAATTTTTGCTATTTTTTGCATAATCTTTTAGATTAGCAATGCTTGCATTTATTTGAGGTAGTTCGATGTCTGATACGGATGATGCATCATCGGTAGTCATATCTGCTACATCAGTAGCTTTATCAGTTACTGAATAAATTTGTTGTAGATTTTGTTCAGATTTTGAAATAGGCAGAAATCCACTGTCACTAAGATCCATGTTTTCGGTATCAGTACCTTCCGCCGATAAATCATTGCGTATTTTTGGAGCTACCAAATACTTTGATTTATTTTTACTCATATTACGAGTCTTTACTTTTTTTCGCCGACTATTGGTGCCAGCCATATAGATTTCTTCAACATCAGTAACTGATTCTGTATTAGCAATGATTTCCAAACGTTTGCTTTGCTGAGTTTTTAAAACTTCATTGGCCACTGTGAGTTCTGATTCAACCATTACTACATTGTTTGGAGAGGGTGACCTTGAAGTTAGATTTACTACTGTCAGCTCTTGAATATCTATATCTTCTGCACAAGAAAATTCCTCCGTATCTGTAATGCATTCCTCCTTTGCAGTAGTGTAAATACCAAACTGATGTTCTTTATCCATTGGCATAACATTGGTAATGGTATCACCAAAATTATTTTCTTGAAGCACTATGACCTCGCGATGCGGCAGGGGTATAACATTATGGTCTATGGACATAGCTAGTTCTACACTTGAGCCAGTCATTTCAGAAATATCATCACAAATTATGTCTTCACAATCTGTATGACAAGCACCATCATCTCCTATAGCTAAAATAACTGCTTGCGGTATGGGTTGCTGATTATCATCATCGTTATCGAAGCTGTTATCATCATCCTCTGCCATCGAATCTTCGAATCGTTCGACATCGGTTAGAACTTCTTCTTTTTTGTTTTCTTCCACTTTTAGAAATATCTCCTTATAAATTTGATTTTTTGGTAAAATGCTTCGTAGAAACTGGTCAATTTCAAGCTTAGGTCTATTACAGGGTTGTATAAATGTCACGTCTATAGGTGGTAAACTAGTACTGCTTAGAAGGTCTTCTTCAGATAAATTTGCGTCATTTTCTAAAGATTCAGAATCAGAACATGATATATGGCAAATTTCCTCATTTCCAGAAAGTTCTAGCAGTTCATCTTCAGACGGGCCGTGTATTTCCTTTCCAATGATATCTGAAATAGCTGAAGCTAAATCACTTATTTCCGAAACGCCTTCATATTCGCAATCAGAATCTTCATGGTTCTTAGTTCTTACTGTTGTGTCAGCTATGTCAGCTCTACCAGGATCGACTAATATCTCATTAAAGTCAACACATACCGATTTATCGAACTTGTTTTCTATTTCAGAGTCTGTATTATATTCCTCACAATCAGTCAAATAATCATTGTTAGCGTGTAGATTTTGGGCTTTCAGAAAGTTACCAGACTTATGTTGTATAACCTCTTTAAGCCCATTAGTGGTCGAAAAATGCTCTTGCACATCGTTTTGTAAAAATTCATCCAAAGAAAGTTTGAGTTCCGGATAAGTTCTATTTTTACCGATATTCTCTTCATCTGCCTCGCTGTCATTGTAATCTTCGACATCAGTTACGTCACCCTGAGCGCTTGCGATACTTCTTGGAACAAACAAGCTATTCTTGGACGATCTTCTCGAACAGGGCCTATCGTATTCCGCGTTGCTATCGAAATCTTCTACATCAGTCAAGCCGCCGCCAATATTTAAGCTATATTCAATTTCATTGCTAAATAAGTTAGAATCGTCCTCCGAATCGGATGACTTGGGTGTGTGTTGATGATCATGCTTATTAGTATCTGTAGTTACTGATATTTTTGGTACATTCGCAGACATATTTAATGTAATAAATATATTTCTAAAGATATTATTTTTGTATTTATTTTGTTTGTTGTCCTTTATGAAACACTTTTTAAATTGCTGTGTAGTGTAGTTTCAATAATTTTCTATGCATTATTTGAAAAAAGAACAAACAAGAAATGGTTTTGAGATACATAAAAAAAGGTGAGAAGTAATCAATTTAAATACTCCAAATGATCTTTTTTTAAACTTCATGGTACATACTTATAAAGAGTATTGTGATAAAAAAGATATACATACATATACATACATACATATCCGTACATATGTATATATAGTAGACTGGTTCTTATTATCCAAAATTAAAATTTTTTAATGGAGTACCTCTTAAAATGTTCTTTTCAGTAATAAAAAGTATTCTTTGAAAATTTGAAATGGAAATCATAATTTTAACACGTGCCCCATTGAGGTTGAACTTTATACCTGGTCCTTATATGACACATTTTTTTTTTATTTTTCAATGCGGAATATCTTTATTTGTTCTTTTTAGAAAAAAAGTATTCTGTGAAAATTTGAAATTGACATCTTAATTCTAACATGTGTTGCACTGAGGTATGTAATAGGTATTTTATGTGTATAAAATTCAACTTTAATGCGACACGTGCTAGAATTGAAATATCAATTTCAAATTTTCACGGAATACTTTTCACTAAAAAGAACAATTTAAAGTCTCCCCATTGAAAAATTAAAGCAAAAAAATTTGTGCCATATAAGGACTAGTCTAATATACAGTGACTCACTTAACCTTTCCAGTATTTGTCTCTTGCTAACAAATATGAATAGAACAAAAAAACTGTTCTGTGCTCAATGATATTCACATTTTCTCGGTTTACTTATTGAAATCTTATCTATAACAACAACAGCAAACATTTGTTGTACTAAGTAACTTTAGTAGCCGCTAGTCCAAATAAAATTTCACGCATCCGGCATATCGAGGCAAATTTCAGGTCGTAGCAGCAATACTCATTTTGAGAGCTCCTAATATATCCCTCTATCCTATGGGATTAAAGCCGACCAACTAGGGCGACCAATGAAGAACATTATATTTGTTGTAATTAATGTATTTTTGCGCAAGCTTCATGGTCGTTATCCTAATGAAAAACGATATCTGGAGTCTGCAAACCGGAATTTTTCGGCTGTTGCGGGGAGTTGGTGTCTATAACTACGACTACAAAAGTGGACACTATGGCCCCACCGTTTATAAACTCAATAAACTCTCCCAATGAGTCATTAGCACATTTTATTATTATTCTTGTAAACATTATTTATTACAACAAATTAATAATGTTATTGCTGTAGAGCAAAGTTTAATAAGTAAACAGAATGTGACTGAGAGCAATAAATAAACACTGTATAATATATATGTATGTATGTACACTAATTTATTGGCTGCTTTGTATCTTTTACATATATTGTCTACCAGAACTTACATATGGATGTACATTGAAACAATTGTTTTTTTAATTGTATACTGCTTCTATATGAATTATTATTACCGTCTGGTTAAAAACTGAAATAATGTACATATTTCGGATATAAATCCAAATTATTTATTGTATTAAAAATTCAAAGTGAATTGTTGTATTTACAGAATTAAATGAGAGGTTTTCCCTTCTTGAAGTTTGATAATCTCCCAGACATAAAACAAATTTTTTTATGCCGCAGATAATGAACAGTGAACTGTCTTACATGCTTGGATAAAATTAGTATAAGAATTTAAAGTTTACCTTTGTAACTTGAGGCTATATACCATACAACTACAACAAATAATACAAGTAGAACTTAATATGGATTTATTTACCAGGTACTAAGATACGTAATGCACCCGCCTACAAACCAAGAGATCCTGGCTTCAACATCAAGCCAGACCACCTGACAATTTTAACAGCGGTATCACCTCATAACATTAGCTAGCAAGTGGTTATGAGTTTTATACTATGAAAAATCAGCTGTTCGGATCCGGCATTATGCTGTAGGTCCCTTTCAATAAGTGTAAAAATAGAACTGGGTGCAACTCATTGATTGGGAGAAGTCCCTCTTGTTCCAGTTAAGATGTGGCGGGAATTAAGTTTGTAATGTATGTACATTAGGGTGCTCCTTACCTGTATGGGCCAATTTTTTTTTTGCTAGTTTTCAGTTGTAACTCCCTCTCAAAATGCTCTTCACATCGCAAAGGCTTCGGAGAAAATTGTTTGGATCCCATAACGGTAAGGTGTGATTATTGATGTTTGCTCGATAGCAAGAAAATCAATACAAATGGTATTTATATGCAAAGCCTACCAAATAAGTTTGTCTATTTTTAAGTGGAGTACAGTTAACCAATGGGTTTTAAAATAAAGTTTCTAAAAACTTGTCACACTACAATTATTTTCTAAATAATTCTGCAAAAATACCATTAATCCCCCATGTTTGAAAATTTTGTTAAAAAATTAAAAGGTACAATTTAATATACAGAAATAAACAGTTTTTATTAATAATTGAATCCAATCTTTGTTAGCATTTGTTTTAGATATACTCGTATTTATGTATCAAATATAGAAAAATATTATTTTTTGATGCGTTTTCAAAAATAAGTTTGAAAAAAAATACTTATAAAATTTGTTTACAATTAATTAGATTTTTGTTTTGTACTTATTTATTCGTACATTTACCGTATTAATTATTAAGGGTAGATTTGGTCGAATGAGAGTATTTTTTTATAATCTGCAACTGTTCGCATTATTATTTGCTTTTCTTCCTCGTCACGTGACAACACTTGATTTAATTCCTCCATCAGCTTTACCGACCGTCCTGCAGTGTACTTAACAACATTTAGGTTACTTACAATATCCAAACCTGCATTGTATCCACTATCGGTATACCAATCTTCTGGATCTTTTTTTAAAAAATCCGTTGAAATTAAAAATCTTTTGAAGAAGTTTAATGTCTTTTCTGTAACAAGTCCTCAATATTTTTACACATGAACTGGCTTATGTTATGAGGGGAACGTTAAATTTTTTGATGTCAGTTTTATTGGGTTTTTATAAAGCAGCCATCATAAATTTTCCTGATTTATTAGATATTTGTTAATCGAAAAAGGCCAAACCTACAGCTTCTGGTGATAAGTACCACAAATGGTTGCAAAATTTCTGTAATAATTATTTACTTATATTTCCATCCACCAGACCATAAACATATAAATATTTTAATAAATTTAAATCTTGATTAGGGGCTGCAGCAGCAATTGGCGCTTTTGTCCAAGCTTTTAATATATTTACACTATAAAAATACATATGTCTCTAACGTTATCTTTTTAGAATGACTAAGAGTGAAGTGTTCTCTAAATAAAAATATTTTTAATGTATAAATGGCCTTAGACATCTAACTTGCATGTTGAAAAGCACCTGGCATTCGGAATGTAAACTATGGAACCGACTCTCCAAGCAAAACTAAAGCCAACTGGAGAAGTTCTTTGTTGCCTTTCTTTTAGGGTACTGAAAGCAAACTCAATTATATCTTTTATATCACCTAGTATGTTTTTTACATGCACATCTTCCATTCCAAATTTAAAAGACCTTTTTTATTTCTGCCCACTCTTCTCTAAATTTGTAAAATATTTGTACACGGAGCTAAAAGAATTTCAAATATATGGTGACGGCAAGGGAAATACAAAAGTTCTTTTACCAATATTTGCTCCAAATAAACGCACGCACCCTACTTACGTCCTAAATTGGATGCTGTAGTATCGTAGCATATAGCCTGCACCTTTTCTTCTACATCCCATTCTTTCAGCAAATTGCAATGTTTCCTTGGAAATTTTTTTTGGTTAAAAAACTCTTTTTAATTAGGTATATAAAAAATACTAAAACTGCACATGAATCAAATACTACAGATCAGGTTTGCAAAATATGGTAAAATTTTACTTTTTTTATAATTTCAGACTGAAAAGTACAATGGTACACCAATTACTTATTTGGTACAATTTACGAAATTTCTCATTTTATATTTTTTTTTATGGAATTTCCCATTTCGTTTAATCGTGGCAACTCATCTTTACTATCATTTCTTTGTAATTAAGTTTGTTCTGAATTTGCATGTTTATTTTCAAACAACTGCAACTAACTTCACTTTGTTCTTTGTAGTTTTCTTTTATTACATCAACTCTAGCTGACAGCTCCTAAAAGAAAAATCAGTTGTTTTACAACATCTCATGATGTTGCCTATTTTCAATAAAAAAATAAGTAAGAGCAAAGCATGTACATATATGCTGTTTTCTTTACCATGATATGTTGTATAATTGTTGTATTGTTTTTGTTATTTTTGTTAGAGTGCATACACTGCATACATTGTGATTCTATATATCAAAAGAAAAATAGCGTGCTCAGTGGTGGTCAGGGATGCGAAAGTTGGCACAGTTGTACTTTTTTTTAGAACTATTTGTAAGTTAGAAGTACAATAACAGTCCAGCGACTAATTTAGCACTATTTCAAACTTTTATATTGGTATCAAAATATACTAAAAGCCAAAGAAAGGTAGATACTGTTCCGACGGTCTCCAATCGAATCCAAAAGAAGGATTTGCTGAAGTCATCTAATGCTACTACAATTAAAAGAATAAACAAGCAAATGGTGTATCATAAATGATCCTCTTAGATTTAGTTCTCATCACCTAATAGTCTTTTGTCAACCTTTTGAAATTATGCATTAATTGCTAAGTTTATTTAGAGTACATAGCACAAAATAAGCTTGCAGTGTCTTTTGGTTAAGTTTTTTTTTACACACTTCTCTATTGTCAAAATAATATAAAAAAATAGTACAATCGGTCTAAAAAAGTACACTTTTTAGGAAAGCTAGTACGATTTGAAAATCGTATTTCTCATCTTGCTACAGATTACGTCTTTAGCAGACATGAGCTTGTCATAGTGTTGTCATATTTTTTTTTTTCAAAAAAATCTTTCAATTTGGAAAAAAATCTTTTTTTGGCTAAAAAAAAACTTGAAATCGTCTAAAAACACTAAAGCTGCATGTATTCTATAGTTTAATTTATTTAATAACGTAAACAAAAAACATACATATGTATGTATATATTATATACTTATATAAAAATGAAGTTCATATAATCATTACGTAAATTACGCCTTTATATACAGTGATGTGCTTAATTATTGGCAAATTAAGCTCGTTCAACTCTTATTGAACATATATTTGATAAACTAATACATATATTTACCACAAAATTCACTATAAGATATTGGTTATAGTTCAATCAGTTATTTTAAGATAGAATTCAAATATTATTTGGCGACCGCTGTCTCGATATTGTACAAGTTTTAGACAAACACCTGCTTCATTTCATAATTTTGGTTATTTTACTCGCCTATTCAAATCTTCCTTCAAATTCTTCATCGGGCTTAGGCTTAGCGATTGTGGCAGATGTGCTGGAACGCGTTAAATGTTTTATATAGCCCCATATGTCTCACATGCCTAGCCGAAATATTGTCTTTAATCAATATTAACTATTAGTAAACTAAATTTTCGAAGATTTTGTAACTACGTTTTTAATTTAAGCAAATAAAAACATAAATTTATCTAAACTGCATAGATTCTGACAAAAACTTTTTGTTAAGATAAAAACTTAATAACTTTTCTGCATTTTAAACAACTGGCAAAACAAGATGAACCTTACAATATGACAACACTGCTCACACGTATTCTTACGCTTTTGCCTCAGTCCATTGTTCGGCAAACTAATCTTAATGCATTTTACGATTGTGGTAGTAATTGAGAGCTATCACAGCTCATGCGATTTTGCACTGTATTTTTTCATTTGTTTTCTCTTCAGTTCTCTTTTTTTTGCCTATGCGTGTGAGTACGTACGTGTGAAAACAGAAAAAATAGCTGCTCATTGTGGGAATCAGGGGTGCCAGATAATTTTGATTAAAAATCGGCGTATTTAAAATATAAAATCGGCAATTTAAAATTTTACATTTTAAATACAATAATGACATTTTGTTGTTAGTGCAATAGTCACATATGCTTGTCTCAATATTCGGGAAAAAAATGGAGAGCCAAGTGCAGGAAAATTGGGTATAGCCAACTACAGCGAATTCTATCAAGATAACGATCTCAAACACACATCAGGTGTCACAAAGCTTTCGTTGATCTGTAAATATTCCAAACTTTAAGAAATACCACGTTGAACCCAAAAATTTTTGTAATTGAACATTTTTTTGGATGAATTGGCTAAGGGAGTCCATCAAAGAAAGTTGACAACTTAAAGCAGTATTGGCAAAAACTTGTTTTTTTAACACAGCCAATGTTTTCATTGGGTTTTATTACTGCTTTTAAACTTCTAACTAAACAATTACTATGAATTGAATTATGAAAAAAGTGACCAGAATATGAGGACAAACACGATAAAGTATTATCTTGTGTGACAATGCTCGGCCTCACGTCGCAAAAGTTGCGAAAAAATTTCAGAATTAGTGCGATATCTTACCGCATCCGCCTTATTCTCTGTACATTGCTTCTTCTTACTACTTGCTGTTTCAATGGATACAACGTGATTTGACTGTTCACCGCTTCACCTCTTTCGAAGAAATCCAAATTTCGCTTTAAAATTGAATTGCCTTAAAAGACGAGATGTTTTTTTACACAAGACTTGAATATTACCTGAGAGGTGGTGAAAAGTTGTTAGCAATGATGGACAGTATTTTGATTTACTTGTTAATTCATTACCTTTAAAAACAATCATTTTTGGAGTTAAAAAATTAATTAGTTTGTACACCCAATATACAAATTTTATTTACTTTATTGTAAATATAAAGTGAAAACCTTAAGGATTTTTTTAATAAAATACCCAATAAAACCTGGGTGGTTTAATTGTGTTACCTAGTGGGTTGCCAACGATGGATTAAAATGATTTTATTAGAAATATTGAACTCCGTAGTGCCGGAAGTATGACAAAATTCTTCAAAATCAATTCTAAGAAGCTTTCTGTCTATTCTAGATTACAAAAGTTATGAAAATTGTTGCTAGTTGGCTGATTATTCTATTTTAAGTATTCATACGTTACTGTGTCCGATTATGCGTAGAGTTAAAAACATTTGGTTACATATGTAGGAAGTATTTCAGTGTTCTCAAAAAATTAAATTTAACTAAAACAAATAAAGTTTTCGTGTTTTTAGATTTCCTTGAATAATCAGCATTTTTGGAGCAAAAATCGGCAAATCGGCATATTATTAATTTTAAGGCAAAAAATCGGCAAAAAGGCAATAAATCAGCAAATATGCAGGCCTGGCGGGAATCTACCTTAGTCGTCAAAAAGATGGTGACGAACGCACATGTATGGTATATGTACGCAAAATTTTTTTAAGGAACAGGCAAATAATAAAAACGTTTCTTTCGCTTATGCTTCTAGTTGTCACTTAAACAACGACAAGCAGTGTTGCCGTTTCGGTTATTTTTAACCAAAATTGGTTGACCTTTTCTTTGAATTGTAGTCGTGTACATTTTTTCCATTTTGGTGACTTTTTCTTGAAGTAAAGATTAAGATAAAGGTTCTTATTGAGTGTATCACTTTAAATACGGCATTTTTGGCAAACTTCGGCCTTTTGTTGTATGTTATGAACAAACTGAGCCATTTTCTTGTACTCTGTTCTAAAGTGAAAGGTACTCCGATCGAAACAAATGGTAGTCTGACGGGCAGGTCTGGATTAGAAAGCGACTATATTCTAAATTGTTTCAACTGATCTTGGCACATTTGGCCTAGCGTTGATTGAATGTCGCTACAATTTTATCCATCTTGAGTGGCTTTTTGAGCTTGAAAATAAGCTTCATAAAGTAATGCCCTCAATTCATCATCCCCGAACATTTTTGCCTGACCTAGGAGGTCTTCCTTTTTCATGTCAAAATCATTACTGCTGAACTGCATAAATAATCTCTCGCAGGTTGATATATATTGAGGATACACATTCACTTCAACGCTATTGTTTGGTTCCGGTATTTAGCGATTCGTTAAGATATCTTTTTATGAAGACTATTGAGCTAAAATTATCCACAAATAAATACTAAAACCTCAACATAACGATATTTTCTATTGTGCGAAGTATGTTAATACATAGTTAAAATAATGATTAGAACAAATAGGAGAATATGCCGCCTCATTTGTTGTACCAAGTTTTTTGACCAGTCTATATTCAGTCCAAATTTTCTTAAATTTTTATTTATCATTTAAAAAAATCAAATAGAGAATGCGCTTAATTGAAAGAAGTTCGTACATAGATTTTCCATCTCACTCAAATAAATTAATATTCGTTTCTTTAGACCATTTCACGTTGTTCTAGTTATTACGCGTAAATGGAAGTTTTATATTATTTTTTTTCTATTATTTCTTCCACCACTGAATATTCAATGAAATTTATAGAAGATTCCTTATATAAAATGATATATTAATGTTTTTTTTTCTTTTGTATTAAACTTATAATTTAGAATTTTGGTTACTTTGTTATTGAAATTTGGTTACACACAATTTCTAAGTTGTGGCAACGGTGGCGACAAGTGCACATGTACAGTGGATGTATGTATTTTTCTTAATTTTTTTAAAACAGCAACTTCACCCTCTCTAAAACACATTCTCGCACAGAGCAGCTCTTCTCTTCTGTTTTCACACGTACGTACTCATACGCATAGGCAAAAAATAAACAAAGAGAACTAAAGAGAAAACAAATGGAAAAATACAATGCAAAATCGCCTAAGTGAGAGCTCTCAAATTACTACCACAATTGTAAAATGCATTAAGATTAGTTTGCCGGACAATGCTCTAAAAGAGTAATTACCATGTTTTCACTAAACAACTACATTTTTACTTTTGCACACCAACCAATTTGCCACTTTTTTGTGACATTAGCACCGCTAATATTTTAGTTAAATTTAATTTTTTGAGAACACTGAAATACTTCCTACATATGTAACCAAATGTTTTTAACTCTACGCATAATCGGACACAGTAACGTATGAATACTTAAAATAGAATAATCAGCCAACTAGCAACAATTTTCATAACTTTTGTAATCTAGAATAGACAGAAAGCTTCTTAGAATTGATTTTGAAGAATTTTGTCATACTTCCGGCACTACGGAGTTCAATATTTCTAATAAAATCATTTTAATCCATCGTTGGCAACCCACTAGGTAACACAATTAAACCACCCAGGTTTTATTGGGTATTTTATTAAAAAAATCCTTAAGGTTTTCACTTTATATTTACAATAAAGTAAATAAAATTTGTATATTGGGTGTACAAACTAATTAATTTTTTAACTCCAAAAATGATTGTTTTTAAAGGTAATGAATTAACAAGTAAATCAAAATACTGTCCATCATTGCTAACAACTTTTCACCACCTCTCAGGTAATATTCAAGTCTTGTGTAAAAAAAACATCTCGTCTTTTAAGGCAATTCAATTTTAAAGCGAAATTTGGATTTCTTCGAAAGAGGTGAAGCGGTGAACAGGTAAATCACGTTGTATCCATTGAAACAGCAAGTAGTAAGAAGAAGCAATGTACAGAGAATAAGGCGGATGCGGTAAGATATCGCACTAATTCTGAAATTTTTTCGCAACTTTTGCGACGTGAGGCCGAGCATTGTCACACAAGATAATACTTTATCGTGTTTGTCCTCATATTCTGGTCACTTTTTTCATAATTCAATTCATAGTAATTGTTTAGTTAGAAGTTTAAAAGCAGTAATAAAACCCAATGAAAACATTGGCTGTGTTAAAAAAACAAGTTTTTGCCAATACTGCTTTAAGTTGTCAACTTTCTTTGATGGACTCCCTTAGCCAATTCATCCAAAAAAATGTTCAATTACATAAATTTTTGGGTTCAACGTGGTATTTCTTAAAGTTTGGAATATTTACAGATCAACGAAAGCTTTGTGACACCTGATGTGTGTTTGAGATCGTTATCGTGATAGAATTCGCTGTAGTTGGCTATACCCAATTTTCCTGCACTTGGCTCTCCATTTTTTTCCCGAATATTGAGACAAGCATATGTGACTATTGCACTAACAACAAAATGTCATTATTGTATTTAAAATGTAAAATTTTAAATTGCCGATTTTATATTTTAAATACGCCGATTTTTAATCAAAATTATCTGATTATCTAATTATTATTATTATTGCCAAAGTAATATATATATATATATATATATATATATATATATATATATATATATATATTACTTTGGCAATAATTAAGTTTTTCACTTTATATATGTATATAATCATATATATATATATAATAAATAAAAAGAATTAATGCTATGTTCGCATTGTATATATATATATATATATATATATATATATATATATATATATAATATTATAATATACATAATAATATAATATATATAATAATATATATATAATCATATATATATATATATATATATATATATATATATATTCATACATATATATATATATATATTTTTACTTTATATATATACATATATATATATATATATATATATGATTATATAGCTCTTTCATATATATATATATATATATATATATATATATATGTATATGATTATATATATATCATTATATATATTATATTATTATATATATTATAATATTATATATATAATGCGAACATAGCATTGATTCTTTTCATTTTGTAACTGCATCTAGTCATTCTGGGATAGAATTCAACCATTTTTGGTTTAATATTGTACATGTTTTAGAGAAATACCTGTTTTATCTCATAAGTTCGGTTATTGTTCGATTTTTTACTCGCCTATCCAAATCTCGCAAATTTTTGATCGGATTTAGATTTAGCGATTGTGGCAGATGTGCTGAAACGTTAAAACGTTGTATATAGCCCCATTCGCCTAAAATGTCTTGCGAAACATTGTCTTTAGTCAGTATTAACTATTAATAAACTAATTTTCCGAAGATTTTGTAACTACGTTTTTATTTAAGCAAATAAATACATAAATTTGTCTAAACTACATAGATTTGGAAAAAAAAGCTTTTGTAAAAAAAAAACTTCTACACCTAAAAAAACTAGCAAAACAAGATAAACCGTGCAATATGACAACACTGTGTGTGAGACACAATTTTTAATCAGTTGCTTATATGTTCGATCGGAGTAGGAGTTTAGCACAAGTTTTTGTATTTTTTTTTTTAATTACAAAGGATTTAAAAAAGATTTTGAAGAGAGCTAAAATCTTGTTGCTAAAGAAAAAAAATTTAAACAGTTAAAAAATAATTTATTCCGAATTCTTGAATTTGACCAAAAGTGGAAAAAAATCGCCATAATTATATTTTGTTCACTTTATTAAGAAAAACATTAACAAAAACAAAAAGTGTACAACGTTTACTATAACATAGTTTATAGTTTACTGAAAGCTACAAAACTCTAAAAAGTAATTTTTATGGTTAATATAAAATAAATTCCCATTATTGTTATATATCTAAAATGTTAAACACTTTTTTTTGACACATTTTACAATGCTTTGTATTGGAATTAAATTACACTATGCCGCAAAATAGAACGAAATTAAATACTTGAAAATTTACACTATTTTTCTAAGAAATGCTATCTAGTACAAGATTTTGTTTTTGAAATTTTATAAAAACCTTTAATATCTTTAATTACGGCTAAAAAAAACGATTTTTCGTACCTTCATACACTTATAGACTTATAATTTAGCGGATACTATCCGATTTTAAGCTTTTCAGTGGATTTAGAGAGAGGAGAAGTAAACCTTTTAAATGATGCTATGATATACTTTATAGCCCTAAGTTATGCATATGTATGTGTGAATTTTTCAAGCAAATACATTAGTTTTTTTCCACATTTGTTAAGTTTAGAGCTTTTTTGGGCTATTTATGGACTTAAACATTTCGTTGCCAGTTGCCGAAAATTCCATTACATAAGTAAACTGGAAACTAAAAATCCATTAGTTTCAGTTCCATAAGGGCAACTACAAAGTTTTCGTTGCCGAGAACACAAAGTTCGGCTGCCATCTATAATCGACACATTAAAATGACCATGTTCATGAATTTCATACATAAAAATACCAAAATAATAATTTTAATTTTACGTATTTAATATTAGGTTTAAAAAATATCCAACAAAATCGCCAATTAATTTACAAATCGCCAAAAAGTCGTCATATCGCCAAACCGAAAATTAGGACGCCAAATAACTTTTAAAATCGCCACGTTTGGCGAGAAATCGCCTGATCTGACAACCATGCCGAGAAGTGTTAATAAATTTATGCATGTTTATGCATACTTTGTATGAATATTTCTTTAGAGCATTTAAACTTCAGCGTATTTATCATTTTAAGTGTTTCGCTTTTTGTTTAGTTATACAAAAATTGGAGCGCAAAACATATCGTTTTAAGTTGTTTCAGTATAAAACACATTTCGAAGACATTAATAATTAGTGTCGTCTTTATTTTTTTTATCGAAAGTTTATCTGAATTATCTGACAAAATAGCAAATGTAAACAAACGAAAAATAAACAATTAAGATTTCTAAAAAAAGTAAATGGAAAAAAATAAGTTATAACAACATTTTTAAAATTAAGAAAAACTTCTTCGATGGTGAAGCTGTTGTTTGTTTAATATAATTTTTTTTTCTGAAGCCAATGCAACAACAATAACAGAAATGAAGAATAAATAAATAATCGTTAAAAAAATTTTTTTTGATTATTTGACATTTGTATATTCAGCATATTTGTCAAATTAAAACACGTATATGACGTGTATATACTATGATTAGCCATTGTGATAAGAGATCGCAACAAGTAATTTTTTCTTATCGGGGAAACAAGCTATAAGAATTAGTTAAACAGTGAAAACAGCTGATTAAGAAATAAAAAAACAATAAATAAATAGTTAAAATAAAAATGTGCGATAGAAAAGCCTTTTCCGTTGTATACAAGTTTACACTTAATCTAATTTATCATTTAAAGAAAGAAATTTTAATTTATTTTAAAAAGTTTTTTGGTTTTTACACATATGCTTTTCTATCAGCTGTTGTTTATTTATCTTACTGACGAAAATGTATCTAGTAAAAACCAGTAAGTTCTCTTGCATCGAACTGCCTTTTTTCTCGATTTTTTCCTATCTCATTATTGAGTATTTGTGTAAAGAAAGACAATCCAGTAAAAACTTTTAAAAATTTGTACAAGTTTTTGAAAATTTTTGAGTACGCATATAGATCTAATATTACGAAAGACATAAATATGTTACAGTCATTAAAAAAATAATAATAATAATAATTGCATTTATGAAAGGCAAAAAATAGATTTTTCATGTCCCCAAGACCTAAAATAATATGCTGTATGAGCAGATTTTTCTTTAACAATTCCACTACGTGGATTTCTTGCAACTGCAGAGTTTCATTTACAAATATAAAGGCACGTACTGCAAAGCTACACTTCCTTACGCATTTGGAAAATTAGGTATGTAAGCATCAAAACCAATTCGTGTAACCATATTTTCATTTTTTAACGTACACTAACAAAATGTTGGTAAAGCATACTTGTCCATCAATCAGGGCTTTGAGCACCTGCTAGACACATTTAAGTTGTGCTTTAATTTTTCTGCTAGTGTGCGTTTTTTTTACAAAGAGTGGGGTCACACGCATAGGTTGTGTGTTTAAAGCGTACATATATGACTGGATATACGAGTATAATCTGACTGAGAATTAGCTACCCCATATATGTTTACAACCAAGATGAATTTAACAAGGTGATCGCAAGTCTACAACTACTATATTTTCATCCGTCTAGTTGTCAAAACAGCTGACTTGAATTTATTAACGGTCGAATGTATTATTTGTGGAACAAGTAATTTGACATATTGTGTTTTGAAATTCATTGAAATATTTATTTAATAATACGTTGTTGCATATACATACATATATATATGTATTCGTAATTATAAATAGTGAAATTTTTGAAAACACGATTTAAAAAAATAAATTTTTGAAACTTTTATAAATTTCTCAATCTGCTCAAATAAATTACGTAATTATTATTTTGCACTATCATTTCCTCATAGATACAACGACGACTGCACTATGTAGATGTAAACCAATTTTGATAAAACTTTGGTTTGGGCCGAGATTTGTGTTTCCATGTGGTTTAGTTTTTGTCTGATAGATGTCTTAGAGTTGCAAAAAAAGTATACAATATCTTCTATGAACCACCTTTGTCTATAAGTCATGTGCTGAAACACACATTTCGTTAAAAATGCGATTTCGATTTGAGTTCAAAATATTGCTGTGCTGGAAATCCCAAATATTTTGCTTTTTCAAGTCGCAAGCAAAAGCTGAGAGTGCCGTAGTTGTGTGGTAGGTAAGACACCCACGTCGCGCTTGAAACTCAACGGAATTTCTTATGGGTCGTTATGGACTGAGAGTGTCTGAAGAGGAGGGCGATCATAGATGTGGATGTTTGTATACTGTGCTCACAGACATCAGAGACAGCGGAACACATTTTATGTGAATGTGGGGTTCTTGATAGATTTATATGGAAATGTTTAGGGAGAGATACCTATCATTACGTTTCCAGATCTGATGGTATTCATTCAGATGGCGGCATATCTGCTGAACAATATCCTGCTATAGTGCCTAGTCAGAATAATAATAAGTGTTTTAATCGAATGTGTTGTATGTACAATTTTATTAAAAACATTTGTTTTAAGGAATAATTTAATATTATTCAGTAACCCATAATTAGAACATTATAAAATTAGAATTAGAAAATCTTTATATCGGTGAAATTCAAGTTGACATTTAGGTGTGTATCAATTTTATTACATGAGAATGAAAAAAATTAAAAAAAAATTAAATATATCGCATACTAAATCATGAACAGTCACAACTCAAAATCTAACTTTTTTTCAACTAGTGCTTATTTCGTAAATGGTAACACTTAGCTTATGTCTGATTTGGCAGATAATTAGTTTTATCCTTCCGCTGAACGAATATGGTTTTGTATACGCTGGAACAACGCTGGGAATCTGGGCCTGCGATCGACTTACAGAAGATGCCGATTTTGCCAAAAAAATCATCTTTTCAGATAAAGCTCATTTTGATTTGGATGGGTATGTAAACAAGCAAAATTGTCGCATTTGGGGCACAGAAAACCCGCACGCATACATTGAAAAGCCGATACACCCAAGACGAGTCACTGTTTGGTGCGGATTTTGGTCCAGAGGCATAATTGGGCCATTTTTCTTCGAAAATGAGCAAGGTGTGGCCGTTACAGTCAATGGCGATCGTTATCGGGCAATGTTGAACGAATTTTTGTTCACAAAAATTGAAGAGGAGGATATTAGCAACATTTGGTTTCAACAGAACGGCGCTACGTGCCACACAGCCGAAGCTACACTCGATGTTTTGGGCCCTGATGTCGTTTGGCCACCTCGGAGCTGCGATTTGACACAGTTGGACTATTATTTGTGGGGTGCCGTCAAAGACAGAGACAATTGAGGCTTTAAAAGACAATATTCGTGAAGCCATTGGTGAAATACTGCTGCACACAATCGATAATGTGCTTAAAAATTGGACCGATCGTGTAGGCCAGCCGTGGCAGCCATTTGAATGAAATTATTTTCCATTATTAACCGGAAGGATTGTACTTTCAAATAAAATACGAAATTTGAGAAAATATTCAGCAGTTTTTTTCTATAGCATTTAAGAAAAAAAAAAAATTATTTGGCGGACCCTATACATTATCAACTAAAGATTACTATTTTTAGTTGCGACAGTGGATTTGAATAATTGAATAATAACTGAATAATAACTGAATTTGAATAATAACTGAATAATTTTTCTGTTAAAAAGGCATAATTAGATATAATACCCATTATTCAATGAACAAAATTCAACTAAATTTTCAAGTAAACAATCACAACTCAAAATTACCTCTCATTTGAAAAATTATTGCACAAAATTAAACAAAAATTAAGTAAACTGTCTTCTAAGGCAGTTTACTTCAATGTGAAAGTCAATTTGACTATATACATTTATATATAACAACCACGTTATTAGAAACAGTTTTTTGGCCCTCGTGAACATTTACAAATTTTAAGTTGAGACTGTTCATGATTTAGTGTGCGATATGTATGAATGTATTTATTTACTCTATATATATAAATACAATAAATAAAAAAATGCTTTTATGGCTGTATATGTATTAATGTGTGTATATATATTTAATATAACAAGTGTACAAGTCAATATTACCTTGTTTATGGTGAGGATTGTTATTGGCTACTGTAGAATACAGATGACTTTCAGATTCTGAACCGATCATGCCGACAGCATCAAATTGCCTTTGCAGAGTGGGATCCAAAGCAAAACTAAAAGTTTGCTGCTTTCGCATTGTCTCCTCTATAAAAGCAAAGGGACTACGCGTTGGTTTTGGTGAACATGGACTAGCTGCGCATAGGCGATCTTGGTCGGATGTAAATGTTGGCAAAGCCACCGAATCAGAAAGACTAGAATCTGTTGTGTCGACAAAACTAACGTCATATTCGTTGACACAACGTTGCTCAACTGACTGAGGGCGCATTATACACATGTAGTCAACTTCGGGCTGGCGATATATAACTTCAAATGGCTTATCGGGGCCAAACGTTTTAGTGAAGACTTCGCTAGTTATTACCTTGCGGCTTCCTGATGACGAACTGGAACTTTTCGTGCTCTCATTGGATCGCACGGATCGTGTGTTGTTCTCAGAGTCATTGTCATCGTTGATTACGACTGTACTTACAAGAGCTGTAGCTACTGGTTCACGATAAAGTTTAACAGTTGATATTTTACTCGTACCCGGAGAAGTAACAGTTGTGGTTAATATTTTTTTCTCAGCTAATTTTGTATTAAGTAATTCTTTTCCTATTTTATTAACAAATTGATTATTTTTTGCTGTTGCTACCGACCTAATTGTTGCTATTGATGCCGACTTACGTGTATTGTAAGAGGAATGGATTGGTTGAGTGGTACTTTTTGTTACGTTTCCTGTCTGATTGTTTATGGGGTTTTCGAGTTTCTTTCGTGCTTTGATGTCAACACTCTTGTCAAGTTTTTCTTTTGGTGCCGCTTCTTTTGTGGGTTTTGGCGTTGCTTTACTTTTGTTTCGATTTGTTTTTTCTTCGATTTTTTTCCCTGTTTCCTGCTTTAATACTTTCTTTACCGGTTTATACTGAGTTTTTGTTGATGAAGAAGCATTTTTAATGGAAACCTTTGACAACGGAATTAATCGCTTATTGCTATCCTCAGAAGATAATTTAGTCTCTACTTCCTTTGGAGTATGTGTTGCTGAAACTTTTCTCTTATCGGCTTTGTTCGTCGACGAGTACGGCTTTTCTTTCGATACTAGTCGGACATACCCAGTTCTAGTGTTAGATTGACCAACCGATTTTGGTAAACTATTTGATTTTTCAGTCATATTTTGCAGTTTATTGTGTTTTACAAATTGAGTCTGAAATTGTTTTTGTTTATTATTTGCCGATATTTTAGTAGAGTCTGCGATTTCAGATATTTTTAATGATTCCCTGCTTTTAGTTATTTTATTTGTCTTAAGTTGTTTTTGTGTAACTTGGGGTTTTACTTGTTTTCTATGAAAAGTTGGCTTAGTTGTATTAACAGTTGCTGTAGGTACCGAAGATCTTGAAGATTTATCGTCTAAGCTTAGTTCACTATCCGTAAGTTTTAAATTTGAATATCGTCTGCTATGTGCTATAGTTGGTTGCATGTAATGATGTACCGTTGATGACATAGTTGGAGTTCCTTCACGTCTCGGTTGAGAATCGGCATTAGGCGTTGAGCTTCTAGAGCTTGAAGAATGTTTGGTCGATTTTTTAACGGGTGTCTTTGCGTTTGTCTGTGTTTTCTTTTTATGAGCATAAGTACTTGTTATTGAAGAATAGTCAGCCTTAGGATGATTTGAATGAGGGCTAAACGCTCTGATCATTTGTTGGTACGGAACTCTAGTAATGTCAGTCCTTATTCTAGGTCTAGATGCTGTGCTAAAATTTTCTGATTCAATATTTTTAGAAAAGCTTTGGCTTGTTTGAGGACTTATGGTACGTTCTAGACGAATCTGATTGTTTAATGCAGAAATTTTTGTCTTGTCAGATATGATTCGCTCATAACTTTTTATATTATCCTTCGTAGAAGTTTGTGAAATTGGCTCTTCCATTTCTCTATTTTTTGGTAATCGTTGGCTTGTTTTAGGTTCATGTAGAGAAGACGGGGTGTACTTTGGGTGATCTTTAAGGGAATTTTTGGTAGAAGAAGAGACTTTTGAAAACGGTTTTTTATCTAATGGTGGTAGTTTCTTAGTTTTAGTTGAAGTTCTTACACCTAACTTTGATTCAGCTGCTTTAAATTTATTTTTATTATGAATCTGTTCATGGCTGTTAGGTTTACTGGGTCTAGTTTTAGTTTTGTCACTTTCCCCTAAGTTAACGAAATATGCAACAGCACGCGATTTATTGTCAGTTTTCGAAAGCATGTTACTATCCGAAACGATTTCGTTTTGTTTTTTAGTAGATTCTAATTTTAAAGAAATAGTAAGCTCTTTAGGATTAAGCTTATCTTTCTGTATCTCTTTAGATTCCTTAACATATTGTTCAGGTAAAGTTAAAGGTGATTTTCTTTCTAATAATTCTTTTTTTGGATCGTGAAATTCAGGCGATTTTTCATGCTTTATTTTTTCTTTTAAATTATAATCAGGAACTAAAGGCTTTGTAGGCGGAAATTTTTTGTCTGGTAATTTCGAGTAAAGGGATTGCGAAAAACTATGAAAGTTAATGTCTTTTAAATCGATATCGGAATTTGGATTTTGCTGTATTTTTGATTTTTCTGGTAACGGCTGTGATAACCGATAGACTTGATCGCAATAAGTTTCATCTGCTAACACATCATCAAAATATGGCTTATGTGGTACAGCAGATGGTTTGTTTGTCTTTGTAGTTGATTTGGATTCCAAAACATGTTTTACAGGTTTAGGCTTAGATATTGCAGTGGTTGATGATTGTAAAGAAGCTAATGGTTTTATTATTTCCATTGAGGAGTCAATCAATACTTCGTCTTCAGAATCTTCATCAGAATAAGGTTCTATAGAAGTTCTTACAGAATCTGTTGGATAACATTTCTTGCTACCAATATTTGCGTTACTAGTAAATTCTGGTAATATAGATATTATTTTGTCTAATGGTTTTTCAGGACTACGCCAGACAGAGATCTTTAGTTGATCTTCGTTGTCTGATTCGTCATCCGAATAGGGCATTAGAGGCAAGGAAGTATTTCCTGATAATTTTAAAAGCTCTACTTTTTTATCAGATAATAATCCTATATTGCCAGTACCTGACTGCTTATGAGAAGTATCATTATAATCAGTGCTAATACTTGTTTTATCTGGTGAATTTAATTTTTGTGAGGATACAGTAAAAGTTTCATTTTTTAAAGGGGATTTTATAAAATCACAAGTCATTGGTTCAAGCTCTGATACGAATGAAGTATTTGTTCTCTCAGCAGAATCGGTTGATATATTTTCGTCTGAAAGTTTAATAGGAGTTTCTGCTTCTTCTTTATCGGGTTTGCTTGGAAACTTTGCTTGTAGAGGAATTTCAATATTTTTTAAAAGTGATTTTTGTTTTTCGTCATCAAGAAACTTTTTAAACTCTTCTTCTTCTAAATGAATTGTTTCTATTAAATCATCCTCATCACTAGAAGGCTTTAAATTAGAATTCTTTGACCGTTCGCGAAGACTATTTTCTGAATCAGTTTGAAAGTTCGTTTTTCCTATAGTAATAACATCTGACCCTTTAGTAAAATTGTCTTTAATTTGTAATTGAGATTCTCCTAAATAAAAAGAAGATTCTCGTTCCCTCTTTTTCATGTCTTTGGTCAGTTGTTTTTCTAGATCTATATTCAATTTCTTATCTGTCTCTACTGAGAAACCTTCAATCGTCATTTCAAATTGAGTTCTATTCAAATCAGACTTGGAAACGTCCTCATCTAAGGGTCTTGTAAGCTCGTCACCTTTTTTAGTTAATAAGCGCAATTTTTCTGTTTCAAATAAATCATTGGAATTAATTAAATCCTTTACCTTTTCACCTATAAATGGTTTATAAGAATCAACATTTTTGGTTGGTTTTGTGCTGTCTGTAGTTTTAAGAGGGGATTCTGTAGCTCTAATTTTAAAATGTGAATTCACAGGAATACATATGTCTGAGTTTTCACATTCTGATAACTGAGCAATAGATTTTTCTTTTTCATGATAAATTTTAGACGATTTTTTAACTACTTTAACGGCGAAAAGTTCTTCGGGTATTTTCGATTTCCTCACACTTTCTAATGGTGAGCTTGAACTGCTACTAACAGAAATTTCAGTAAGTTCAACAACTTCTTTCGGTTGCAATAGTGGTTTCTCTGGGGAAATTATATCTTTTGTAACTGTTGGTATCTCCAACTCGTCATTCGAAAGGTTTGTTTGTCGTACCGTGATATCACTAGATTTTAGGGGAAAGTCTGTAGTCTCAACTTCAGACAGTGTTTTCGCAGGAGTAGACATACCTGACTTTTGAGTGTCTGTCAGTTGAGTAGTAAATCTTTCTTTCTGTTGATCAGTTAATGGCATTCCTTCAGATAATTTAGAGTCGGACAGCTTTACATCAGTGCTTTCAAAATCAGAATTGTGGTCAAGATTTAACTTTAAGCGAAGACTGTCCGGCGGCCGAACTTTTGTTTCTAGATTGCCGGAATCTAGTATCGTTGATTCCTTCACATTGCTTGATGGTAAAGATAAGATGCTACTGGAAGGAATGTCAGTCATTTCAAGAACTCCTTTCGATTGCCATAGTTGTTTCTCTGAGGAGATTATATCTTGTCTAACATTATGTATCTCTGATTCGCCTGTCGTAGGACTCCTTTGTAGTCCTGCAGTGTCAACAGATTTTAGTGAAGAGTCTGTAGCCTCAACTTCGGACAGCGCTTTTTCAGGAGTGGGCATGCCTGATTTTTCATGGTCTGACAGTTGAGTTATAGATGTGTCTCTTTCTTGGCCAGTTAAAAGTATTTCTTCAGGTGCTTTCGCATCGGAAAACTTTGTATCAGAGCCTCCAAGATCAGGCTTGGTTTCAATATTTAACTGCCTCAAAAGTTTGTCCGACAGCTGCAATTTTCTTTCCAGATCGTCAAAATCGTGTATTTTAGACTCGTTCACACTGTCTGATGGTAAACTTGAACTTATACTAGCAGAAGTTTCAGACAGTTCGGCAACTCCTATCGGCTGCAATAGTGAGTGCTCTAAGGAAGCTATATCTTGTGTAATATTTAGTATATTCGATTTGTCTTTCGAAAGACTCCTTGGTAGAACTGCTCTGTCAACAGATTTTAGTAAAGAGTCTGAAGCCTCAACTTCGGACAGCGTTTTTTCCGAAGTGGTCATGCCTGACTTTTGATAATCTGACAATTGAGTTATAGATGTTTCTTTTTCCTGCCCAGTGGAAGATATTTCTTCAGGTGCTTTCGCATCGGAAAACTTTGCATCAGAGCTTCCAAGATCGGTCTTGGTTCCAATATTGAACTGCCTCAAAAGGTTGTCTGGCGGATGTAATTTTCTTTCGAGATTGTCAAATTCGGGTATTTTAGACTCGTTTACACTGTCTGATGGTAAACTTGAGCTTCTACTAGCAGAAATTTTCGTCAGTTCAACAGTTTTTTGCGGATGCAATTGGGGTTTCTCTGGGGAAATTATACCTTTTGGAACTGTTGGTATCTCCAATTCGTCAGTCGAAAGGTTTGGTTGTCGTACCGTGATATCACTATATTTAAGAGGAGGGTCTGTAGTGTCAACTTCAGACAGTGTTTTCGCAGGAGTAGACATACCTGACTTTTGAGTGTTGGGCAGTTGAGTAGTAGATCTTTCTTTCTGTTGATCAGTTAATGGCATTCCTTCAGATAATTTAGAGTCGGAGAGCTTTACATCAGTGCTTTCAAAATCAGAATTGAGGTCAAGATTTAACTTTAAGCGAAGACTGTCCGACGGCCGAACTTTTGTTTCTAGATTGCCAGAATCTAATATCGTTGATTCCTTCAGATTGCTTGATGGTAAAAATAAGGTGCTACTAGCAGAAATTTCAGTCATTTCAAGAACTCCTTTCGATTGCCATAGTTGTTTCTCTGAGGAGAGTATATCTTGCCTAACATTTAGTATCTCCGATTCGCCTGTCGAAGGACTCCTTTGTAGTACTGCACTGTCAATAGATTTTAGTGAAGAGTCTGTAGCCTCAATTTCGGACTGAGTTTTTTCAGGAGTGGGTATGCCTGACTTTTCATGGTCTGACAGCTGAGTTAAAGACGTGTCTCTTTCCTGGCCAGTTAAAAGTATTTCTTTAGGTGCTTTCGCATCGGAAAATTTTGTATCAGAGCTTCCAAGATCAGGCTTGGTTTCAATATTTAACTGCCTCAAAAGTTTGTCCGACGGATGTAATTTTCTTTCCAGATCGTCAAAGTCGGGTATTTTAGACTCGTTCACACTGTCTGATGATGAACTTGAACTTATACTAGCAGAAGTTTCAGTTAGTTCGACAACTCCTATCGGTTGCAATAGTGAGTGCTCTAATGAAGCTATATCTTGTGTAACATTTACTTTATTCGATTTGTCTTTCGAAAGACTCCTTGGTAGTACTGCACTGTCAACAGATCTTAGTGAAGAGTCTGTAGCCTTAACTTCGGACAGCGTTTTTTCGGAAGTGGGCATGCCTGACTTTTCATGGTCTGACCATTGAGTTATAGATGTTTCTTTTTCCTGCCTAGTAAAAGATATTTCTTCAGGTGCTTTCGCATTGGAAAACTTTGTGTCAGAGCTTCTAAGATCAGGCTTGGTTTCAGTATTTAACTGCCTCAGAACATTGTTCGGCGGATGTAATTTTCTTTCGAGATTGTCACAGTCGGGTATTTTAGACTCGTTTACACTGTCTGATGGTAAACTTGAGCTTCTACTAGCGGAAATTTCGGTCAGTTCAGTAATTTTTTTCTGTTGCAATAGTGGTTTCTCTGGAGAAATTTTATCTTTTGTAACTGTTGGTATCTCCAATTCGTCTTTCGAAAGGATTGTTTGTTGTACCGTGATATCAGTAGATTTTAGAGGAGAGTCTGTAGTCTCAACTTCAGACAGTGTTTTACAGGGAGTAGACATACCTGACTTTTGATTGTCTGACAGTTGAGTAGTAGATCTTTCCATCTGTTGATCAGTTATGAGCTTTCCTTCAGATAATTTAGAGTCGAAGAACTTTTCATCAGTGCTTTCAAAATCAGAATCGGGGTCAATATTTAACTTTAGGCGAAGACTGTCCGATGGCCGATCTTTTGTTTCTAGGTTGCCAGAATCTGGTACCGTTGATTCCTTCAAAGTGCATGATGGTAAAGATAAGGTGCTACTGGCAGGAATGTCAGTCATTTCAAAAACTCCTTTCGATTGCCATAGTTGTTTCTCTGAGGAAATTATATCTTGCCTAACATTATGTATCTCCGATTCGCCTGTCGTAGGACTCCCTTGTAGTCCTGCAGTGTCAACAGATTTTAGTGAGGAATCTGTAGCCTCAACTTTGGATAGCGTTTTTGCAGGAGTGGGCATGCCTGACCTTTCATGGTCTGACAGCTGAGTTAAAGATGTGTCTCTTTCCTGGTCAGTTAAAAGTATTTCTTCAGATGCTTTCGCATCGGAAAACTTTGTATCAGAACTTCCAAGATCAGGTTGAGTTTCAATTTTTAACTGCCTCAGAAGTTTGTCTGACGGCTGTAATTTTCTTTCCAGATCGTCAAAATCGTGTATTTTAGATTCGTTCACACTGTCTGATGGTAAACTTGAACTTATACTAGCAGAAGTTTCAGTCAGTTCGGCAACTCCTATCGGTTGCAATAGTGAGTGCTCTAAGGAAGCTATACCTTTTGTAACATTTAGTATATTCGATTTGTCTTTCGAAAGACTCTTTGGTAGAAATGCTCTGTCAACAGATTTTAGTGAAGAGTCTGTAGCCTCAACTTCGGACAGCGTTTTTTCAGAAGTGGTCATGCCTAACTTTTGATAGTCTGACAATTGAGTTATAGATGTTTCTTTTTCCTGCCTAGTGGAAGATATTTCTTCAGGTGCTTTCGCATCGGAAAGCTTTGCATCAGAGCTTCCAAGATCAGGCTTGGTTTCAATATTTAACTGCCTCAAAAGGTTGTCCGGCAGATGTAATTTTCTTTCGAGATTGTCAAATTCGGGTATTTTAGACTCGTTTACACTGTCTGATGGTAAACTTGAGCTTCTACTAGCAGAAATTTTCGTCAGTTCAGCAATGTTTTTCGGATGCAATTGTGGTTTCTCTGGGGATATTTTACCTTTTGGAACTGTTGATATCTCCAATTCGTCATTCGAAAGGTTTGTTTGTCGTACCGTGATATCAATATATTTTAGAGGAGGGTCTGTAGTCTCAACTTTAGACAGTGTATTCGCAGGAGTAGACATACCTGACTTTTGAGTGTTGGGCAGTTGCGTAATAGATCTTTCTTTCTGTTGACCAATTAATGGCATTCCTTCAGATAACTTAGAGTCGGACGGCTTTACATCAGTGCTTTCAAAATCAGCATTGGGGTCAAGATTTAACTTTAAGCGAAGACTGTCCGACGGCCGAACTTTTGTTTCTAGTTTGCCAGAATCTAATATCGTTGATTCCTTCACATTGCTTGATGGTAAAGATAAGGTGCTACTAGCAGAAATGTCAGTCATTTCAAGAACTCCTTTCGCTTGCCATAGTTGTTTCTCTGAGGAGAGTATATCTTGCCTAACATTTAGTATCTCCGATTTGCCTGTCGAAGGACTTCTTTGTAGTACTGCTTTGTCAACAGAATTTAGTGAAGAGTCTGTAGCCTCAACTTCTGACTCAGTTTTTTCAGGAGTGTGTATGCCTGACTTTTCATGGTCTGACAGCTGAGTTAAAGACGTGTCTCTTTCCTGGCCAGTTAAAAGTATTTCTTCAGGAGCTTTCGCATCGGAAAACTTTGTATCAGAGCTTCTAAGATCAGGCTTGTTTTCAGTATTTAACTGCCTCAGAACATTGTTCGGCGGATGTAATTTTCTTTCGAGATTGTCACAGTCGGGTATTTTAGACTCGTTTACACTGTCTGATGGTAAACTTGAGCTTCTACTAGCGGAAATTTCGGTCAGTTCAGCAATTTTTTTCTGTTGCAATAGTGGTTTCTCTGGAGAAATTTTATCTTTTGTAACTGTTGGTATCTCCAATTCGTCTTTCGAAAGGTTTGTTTGTCGTACCGTGATATCAGTAGATTTTAGAGGAGAGTCTGTAGTCTCAACTTCAGACGGTGATTTAGCGGGAGTAGACATACCTGACTCTTGATTGTCTGGCAGTTGAGTAGTAGATCTTTCCATCTGTTGATCAGTTATGAGCTTTCCTTCAGATAATTTAGAGTCGAAGAGCTTTTCATCAGTGCTTTCAAAATCAGAATCGGGGTTAAGACTTAACTTTAGGCGAAGACTGTCCGATGGCCGAACTTTTGTTTCTAGATTGCCAGAATCTGGTACCGTTGATTCCTTCAAAGTGCTTGATGGTAAAGATAAGGTGCTACTGGCAGGAATGTCAGTCATTTCAAAAACTCCTTTCGATTGCCATAGTTGTTTCTCTGAGGAGATTATATCTTGCCTAACATTATGTATCTCCGATTCGCCTGTCGTAGGACTCCCTTGTAGTCCTGCAGTGTCAACAGATTTTAGTGAGGAGTCTGTAGCCTCAACTTCGGACTGAGTTTTTTCAGGAGTGGGTATGCCTGACTTTTCATGGTCTGACAGCTGAGTTAAAGACGTGTCTCTTTCCTGGCCAGTTAAAGGTATTTCTTCAGGTGCTTTCGCATCGGAAAACTTTGTATCAGAGCTTCCAAGATCAGGCTTGGTTTCAATATTTAACTGCCTCAAAAGTTTGTCCGACGGATGTAATTTTCTTTCCAGATCGTCAAAGTCGGGTATTTTAGACTCGTTCACACTGTCTGATGATGAACTTGAACTTATACTAGCAGTAGTTTCAGTTAGTTCGACAACTCCTATCGGTTGCAATAGTGAGTGCTCTAATGAAGCTATATCTTGTGTAACATTTAGTTTATTCGATTTGTCTTTCGAAAGACTCCTTGGTAGTACTGCACTGTCAACAGATCTTAGCGAAGAGTCTGTAGCCTTAACTTCGGACAGCGTTTTTTCGGAAGTGGGCATGCCTGACTTTTCATGGTCTGACCATTGAGTTATAGATGTTTCTTTTTCCTGCCTAGTAAAAGATATTTCTTCAGGTGCTTTCGCATTGGAAAACTTTGTATCAGAGCTTCTAAGATCAGGCTTGGTTTCAGTATTTAACTGCCTCAGAACATTGTTCGGCGGATGTAATTTTCTTTCGAGATTGTCACAGTCGGGTATTTTAGACTCGTTTACACTGTCTGATGGTAAACTTGAGCTTCTACTAGCGGAAATTTCGGTCAGTTCAGTAATTTTTTTCTGTTGCAATAGTGGTTTCTCTGGAGAAATTTTATCTTTTGTAACTGTTGGTGTCTCCAATTCGTCTTTCGAAAGGATTGTTTGTCGTACCGTGATATCAGTAGATTTTAGAGGAGAGTCTGTAGTCTCAACTTCAGACAGTGTTTTAGAGGGAGTAGACATACCTGACTTTTGATTGCCTGGCAGTTGAGTAGTAGATCTTTCCATCTGTTGATCAGTTATGAGCTTTCCTTCAGATAATTTAGAGTCGAAGAACTTTTCATCAGTGCTTTCAAAATCAGAATCGGGGTCAATATTTAACTTTGGGCGAAGACTGTCCGATGGCCGATCTTTTGTTTCTAGATTGCCAGAATCTGGTACCGTTGATTCCTTCAAAGTGCATGATGGTAAAGATAAGGTGCTACTGGCAGGAATGTCAGTCATTTCAAAAACTCCTTTCGATTGCCATAGTTGTTTCTCTGAGGAAATTATATCTTGCCTAACATTATGTATCTCCGATTCGCCTGTCGTAGGACTCCCTTGTAGTCCTGCAGTTTCAACAGATTTTAGTGAGGAGTCTGTAGCCTCAACTTTGGACAGCGTTTTTGCAGGAGTGGGCATGCCTGACCTTTCATGGTCTGACAGCTGAGTTAAAGATGTGTCTCTTTCCTGGTCAGTTAAAAGTATTTCTTCAGATGCTTTCGCATCGGAAAACTTTGTATCAGAGCTTCCAAGATCAGGCTGAGTTTCAATTTTTAACTGCCTCAGAAGTTTGTCTGACGGCTGTAATTTTCTTTCCAGATCGTCAAAATCGTGTATTTTAGATTCGTTCACACTGTCTGATGGTAAACTTGAACTTATACTAGCAGAAGTTTCAGTCAGTTCGGCAACTCCTATCGGTTGCAATAGTGAGTGCTCTAAGGAAGCTATACCTTTTGTAACATTTAGTATATTCGATTTGTCTTTCGAAAGACTCTTTGGTAGAAATGCTCTGTCAACAGATTTTAGTGAAGAGTCTGTAGCCTCAACTTCGGACAGCGTTTTTTCAGAAGTGGTCATGCCTAACTTTTGATAGTCTGACAATTGAGTTATAGATGTTTCTTTTTCCTGCCTAGTGGAAGATATTTCTTCAGGTGCTTTCGCATCGGAAAGCTTTGCATCAGAGCTTCCAAGATCAGGCTTGGTTTCAATATTTAACTGCCTCAAAAGGTTGTCCGGCAGATGTAATTTTCTTTCGAGATTGTCAAATTCGGGTATTTTAGACTCGTTTACACTGTCTGATGGTAAACTTGAGCTTCTACTAGCAGAAATTTTCGTCAGTTCAGCAATGTTTTTCGGATGCAATTGTGGTTTCTCTGGGGATATTTTACCTTTTGGAACTGTTGATATCTCCAATTCGTCATTCGAAAGGTTTGTTTGTCGTACCGTGATATCACTATATTTTAGAGGAGGGTCTGTAGTCTCAACTTTAGACAGTGTATTCGCAGGAGTAGACATACCTGACTTTTGAGTGTTGGGCAGTTGCGTAATAGATCTTTCTTTCTGTTGACCAATTAATGGCATTCCTTCAGATAACTTAGAGTCGGACGGCTTTACATCAGTGCTTTCAAAATCAGCATTGGGGTCAAGATTTAACTTTAAGCGAAGACTGTCCGACGGCCGAACTTTTGTTTCTAGTTTGCCAGAATCTAATATCGTTGATTCCTTCACATTGCTTGATGGTAAAGATAAGGTGCTACTAGCAGAAATGTCAGTCATTTCAAGAACTCCTTTCGCTTGCCATAGTTGTTTCTCTGAGGAGAGTATATCTTGCCTAACATTTAGTATCTCCGATTTGCCTGTCGAAGGACTTCTTTGTAGTACTGCTTTGTCAACAGAATTTAGTGAAGAGTCTGTAGCCTCAACTTCTGACTCAGTTTTTTCAGGAGTGTGTATGCCTGACTTTTCATGGTCTGACAGCTGAGTTAAAGACGTGTCTCTTTCCTGGCCAGTTAAAAGTATTTCTACAGGAGCTTTCGCATCGGAAAACTTTGTATCAGAGCTTCTAAGATCAGGCTTGTTTTCAGTATTTAACTGCCTCAGAACATTGTTCGGCGGATGTAATTTTCTTTCGAGATTGTCACAGTCGGGTATTTTAGACTCGTTTACACTGTCTGATGGTAAACTTGAGCTTCTACTAGCGGAAATTTCGGTCAGTTCAGCAATTTTTTTCTGTTGCAATAGTGGTTTCTCTGGAGAAATTTTATCTTTTGTAACTGTTGGTATCTCCAATTCGTCTTTCGAAAGGTTTGTTTGTCGTACCGTGATATCAGTAGATTTTAGAGGAGAGTCTGTAGTCTCAACTTCAGACGGTGATTTAGCGGGAGTAGACATACCTGACTCTTGATTGTCTGGCAGTTGAGTAGTAGATCTTTCCATCTGTTGATCAGTTATGAGCTTTCCTTCAGATAATTTAGAGTCGAAGAGCTTTTCATCAGTGCTTTCAAAATCAGAATCGGGGTTAAGACTTAACTTTAGGCGAAGACTGTCCGATGGCCGAACTTTTGTTTCTAGATTGCCAGAATCTGGTACCGTTGATTCCTTCACATTGCTTGATGGTACTGCACTGTCAATATATTTTAGTGAAGAGTCTGTAGCCTCAACTTCGGACAGCGTTTTTTCAGGAGTGGGCATGCCTGACTTTTCATGGTCTGACAGCTGAGTTAAAGATGTGTGTCTTTTCTGACCTGTTAAGTGTATTTCTTCAGGTGCTTTCGCATCGGAAAACTTTGTATCAGAGCTTCCAAGATCAGGCTTGGTTTCAATACTTAACTGCCTCAGAAGTTTGTCCGACGGCTGTAATTTTCTTTCCAGATCGAAAAATTCGTGTATTTTAGACTCTTTCACACTATCTGATGGTAAACTTGGACTTATACTAGCAGAAGTTTCAGTCAGTTCGGTAACTCCTATCGGTTGCGATAGTGAGTGCTCTAAGGAAGCTATACCTTTTGTAACATTTAGTATATTCGATTTGTCTTTCGAAAGACTCTTTGGTAGAAATGCTCTGTCAACAGATTTTAGTGAAGAGTCTGTAGCCTCAACTCCGGACAGCGTTTTTTCAGAAGTGGTCATGCCTAACTTTTGATAGTCTGACAATTGAGTTATAGATGTTTCTTTTTCCTGGCCAGTGGAAGATATTTCTTCAGGTGCTTTCGCATCGGAAAGCTTTGCATCAGAGCTTCCAAGATCAGGCTTGGTTTCAATATTTAACTGCCTCAAAAGGTTGTCCGGCGGATGTAATTTTCTTTCGAGATTGTCAAATTCGGGTATTTTAGACACGTTTACACTGTCTGATGGTAAACTTGAGCTTCTACTAGCAGAAATTTTCGTCAGTTCAGCAATGTTTTTCGGATGCAATTGTGGTTTCTCTGGGGATATTGTACCTTTTGGAACTGTTGATATCTCCAATTCGTCATTCGAAAGGTTTGTTTGTCGTACCGTGATATCACTATATTTTAGAGGAGAGTCTGTAGTGTCAACTTTAGACAGTGTATTCGCAGGAGTAGACATACCTGACTTTTGAGTGTTGGGCAGTTGAGTAGTAGATCTTTCTTTCTGTTGACCAATTAATGGCATTCCTTCAGATAATTTAGAGTCGGACGGCTTTACATCAGTGCTTTCAAAATCAGAATTGGGGTCAAGATTTAACTTTAACCGAAGACTGTCCGACGGCCGAACTTTTGTTTCTAGATTGCCAGAATCTAATATCGTTGATTCCTTCACATTGCTTGATGGTAAAGATAAGGTGCTACTAGCAGAAATGTCAGTCATTTCAAGAACTCCTTTCGCTTGCCATAGTTGTTTCTCTGAGGAGAGTATATCTTGCCTAACATTTAGTATCTCCGATTTGCCTGTCGAAGGACTTCTTTGTAGTACTGCTTTGTCAACAGAATTTAGTGAAGAGTCTGTAGCCTCAACTTCGGACTGAGTTTTTTCAGGAGTGGGTATGCCTGACTTTTCATGGTCTGACAGCTGAGTTAAAGACGTGTCTCTTTCCTGGCCAGTTAAAAGTATTTCTTCAGGTGCTTTCGCATCGGAAAACTTTGTATCAGAGCTTCCAAGAACAGGCTTGGTTTCAATATTTAACTGCCTCAAAAGTTTGTCCGACGGATGTAATTTTCTTTCCAGATCGTCAAAGTCGGGTATTTTAGACTCGTTCACACTGTCTGATGATGAACTTGAACTTATACTAGCAGAAGTTTCAGTTAGTTCGGCAACTCCTATCGGTTGCAATAGTGAGTACTCTAATGAATCTATATCTTGTGTAACATTTAGTTTATTCGATTTGTCTTTCGAAAAACTCCTTGGTAGTACTGCACTGTCAACAGATCCTAGTGAAAATTCTGTAGCCTTAACTTCGGACAGCGTTTTTTCGGAAGTGGGCATGCCTGACTTCTCATGGTCTGACCATTGAGTTATAGATGTTTCTTTTTCCTGCCTAGTAAAAGATATTTCTTCAGGTGCTTTCGCATTGGAAAACTTTGTATCAGAGCTTCTAAGATCAGGCTTGGTTTCAGTATTTAACTGCCTCAGAACATTGTTCGTCGGATGTAATTTTCTTTCGAGATTGTCACAGTCGGGTATTTTAGACTCGTTTACACTATCTGATGGTAAACTTGAGCTTCTACTAGCGGAAATTTCGGTCAGTTCAGCAATTTTTTTTGGTTGCAATAGTGGTTTCTCTGGGGAAATTATATCTTTTGTAACTGTTGGTATCTCCAATTCGTCTTTCGAAAGGTTTGTTTGTCGTACCGTGATATCAGTAGATTTTAGAGGAGAGTCTGTAGTCTCAACTTCAGACAGTGTTTTAGCGGGAGTAGACATACCTGACATTTGATTGTCTGGCAGTTGAGTAGTAGATCTTTCCATCTGTTGATCAGTTATTAGCTTTTCTTCAGATAATATAGAGTCGAAGAGCTTTTCATCAGTGCTTTCAAAATCAGAATCGGGGTCAAGATTTAACTTTAGGCGAAGACTGTCCGACGGTCGAACTTTTGTTTCCAGATTGCCAGAATCTGGTATCGTTGATTCCTTCACATTGCTTGATGGTACTGCACTGTCAACATATTTTAGTGAAGAGTCTGTAGCCTCAACTTCGGACAGCGTTTTTTCAGGAGTGGGCATGCCTGACTTTTCATGGTCTGACAGCTGAGTTAAAGATGTGTGTCTTTTCTGGCCTGTTAAGTGTATTTCTTCAGGTGCTTTCGCATCGGAAAACTTTGTATCAGAGCTTCCAAGATCAGGCTTGGTTTCAATATTTAACTGCCTCAAAAGTTTGTCCGACGGTTGTAATTTTCTTTCCAGATCGTCAAAGTCGGGTATTTTAGACTCGTTCACACTGTCTGATGATGAACTTGAACTTATACTAGCAGAAGTTTCAGTCAGTTCGGCGACTCCTATCGGTTGTAATAGTGAGTGCTCTAAGGAAGCTCTATCTTGTGTAACATTTAGTATATTCGATTTGTCTTTCGAAAGACTCCTTGGTAGTACTGCACTGTCAACAGATTTTAGTGAAGAGTCTGTAGCCTCAACTTCGGACAGCGTTTTTTCAATAGTTGGCATACCTGACTTTACGTAGTCTGACAGTTGAGTAATATATGTTGCTTTTTCTTGTCCCAGTGAAGTCTTTGCTTCATGTGCTTTTACGTCGGAAAATTTTTTATAATAGCTTCCATGATTTTGCTTGAGTTCGAGATTTACCTGCCCCAGAAGGTTGTCCAGCGGATGCAATTTTGTTTCTACATTATCAGAATCTGGTATTTTCGACTCTTTGATACTATCTAATGGTAAACTTGAACTTCTACTAGTAGAATTTTCAGTCAGTTCTGCAACGCCTTTCGTGGAAATTATATCTTGCGTAACATTTAGTATATTCGATTCGTCTTTCAAAAGGCTCCTTGGCACTACTGTTCTGTCACTAGTTTTTATTATAAAGTCTGCAGCCTTAACTTCGTGTAGTCTTTCCTCAGGAGTTGACATGCCTGAATTTTCATGCACTAATCGTTGTGAAACAGAGGTTACTTTTTCTTGACCAAAAGAAGGGTTTTCTTCAGGCGCTTTAGAATCGGGAAACTTTTTATCAGAGCTTCCAAGATAAGGTTTGGCTTCAAGAGTTAACTCCCCTAGAATCTTGCCCGGCTGATGAGCTTTGGTTTTTAAGTTTTCAGAATCAGGTATTTTCGATTCATTTACAGTGTCTGACGGTAAATTTGAGGTTCTACTAGCAGAAATTTCACTTCGACCGAAATCTTCTACCTTCTGCAATAGTTGTTCATCTGAGAAATTTATATCTTGTGTAATATTGAGCATCTTCGATTTACGTTTCGAATGTCTTCTTGGTGCTACTGTGCTGTCACTAGTTTTTAGAAGAAAGTCTGTAGCATTAACTACGGGCAGCATTTTCTCATGAGTGAGCATGTCTGACTTTTGATGGTCTAACCGTTGAGTAATAGTTGTTTCTTTTTCTTGACCAATGGAAGGCTTTTCTTCAGGTGCTTTCGCATCGGAAAACTTTTCATCAGAACTTCCAACATTAGGTATGTGTTCATGAATTAACTGCCCTAGGCGGTTGTCCGAAGGTTGTACTTTTCTTTCTAGATTGTCAAATTCGGGTATTTTAAATTCATTCACACTGTCTGATAGTAAACTTGAGATTCCGCTAGCAGAAGTTTCAGTCAATTCGGCAACTCTTATTGGTTGCAATAGCAGTTCCTTTGAGCAAATTATATCGTGCCTAACATTTAGTATCTTTGATTCGTCTTTCGAAAGACTCCTTGGTACTACTGCGCTGTCAATAGATTTTAGTGAAGAGTCTATAGCTTTACCTTCGGACAGTTTTTTCTCAGGCGTGGACATTACTGACTTTTGATGGTCTAACCGTTGAGTAATACTTGTTTCTTTTTCTTGACCAATGAAACGTTGTTCTTCAGGCGCATCTGAACCGAAAGACTTTTCATCAGAGCTTCCAAGATAAGGTTTGGGGGCAAGATTTAGTTGCATTAGAAGTTTGTCCGGTGAATTAACTTTGGTTGTTAGGTTGTCAAAAGCGGGCATTTTCGATTCCGTCACAGTCTCTGATGTTAACCATGAGGTGCTACTAGTCGGTAGTTCAGTCAATTCGGCAACTCGTTTCGTCTGCAATAGTGGTTCCTCTGATGAAACTGAATATTTTCTAACATTTGGTATCTTCGACTTATCTTTCGAAAGGTTCGTTGGTAGTTTCGTGATATCAGAAGTTTTAAGAGGTGATTCTGTAGCCCTAATTTTAGTTACAATGCCTGGTGGTAAATCAATACTAACAACTACTTTTAGATCAACATCAGATATCGGTTGTAATTTCTTTATCTCTGCTGATTCCTTTGAAGCAACTATAACCTTTGAACTATGTTGTGTCTGTCCAGGATGAATATCTAATGATTCGATTTTTAATAAATTTTCGTCCTTTAAGACATTGTTTTGTGGTGGTTCGCTTATGGTATTTATCTCAGATTGAAATGGTAACTTTGTCGTCACAGCTTCTGATTGTTTAAAAGAATAAACTGAAGGCTTTGAATTTTCTGTAATAAATATCGTCGAAGATTGCTTATTATTTGTAATCGACGATATTTTCACAGGAAAATTCTCTGTGTATATTTGAGGTGCTTTATTCAATAAAAGATCATTAAAAACACCTCGTGATTGCGGCTTTAATTCTTCGAAGGTCGTAATTGTTTTAATATTTTCATGTAATTTTTTTAAATGTGCTTTTATCAAGTTTTCAGATTTCTGAACATTTTCATCTGATCTCGAACTGGTTATACTTTCAATTTGTTCGTGTTCAATTACTGGCGTTTCAGATTCTTCTGATATATCGAACCCAGTCGTATGTCTTCTTGGAAAAACTGAAATTTTTTCTACTCCAAGTAATGGAAATTTCGGTTCATTTTCATTACCATTAATTGTAGAAAATGTCTCTAAATTATTTATATTTAGAGCAACATCTGAAACATCGGTCTTATCAGTTAAAATAAATTTACTTGCTTGGCGAATATTATTGTAAGTGTCTGCATGAGTTGTTATTTCGCTGACTTGCGGAAAATGTATGTCAGAAGTTATTTGAGTACTAAAATCTTTTGTACTGTCCAAAATTTCCTTAGAAATACTAAGTTTTTGTTTATTGTCTACAGTTTTTTGTGAAACCAAAGATAAATTTGAACTTTTATTGTCTACGATTTTCATAATACTAGTTTGGATAGGATTTGAATCTAATTGCATGTCACTCACAGTGTTTTCAGTAGGTTGGAGATTAAACTTAAATATGTTTGGTTGAACAATTCCCTGAGTTTGGTGTTCTACTTCTTTTAATGGAACTTCGAACAGTTTTGCTAATTCATTTATCTTACGCTTAGAACATATTATTTCATAGGTCTCTTCTGCAGGTGTAGTTTGTTGAGAACTAGTAAGTGTTTGGCTTTGCAAATTTCTGGATGTACCCTCAAGAGACGGTGGTGCAAGTTTTTCTAAAATAGCATCGGTTTCTGTCAATATGAGTTTTTCAACTGAAGAAAGGTCTAATATATAAGTAGCTTTCTTAATATCCTGTCGCCTAGGACTAAACGGAATAGTCTCTAGCGTATTTGAAGGAATTTTTTTCTCAAATACCTCCACAAAATCTTTCACTTTTGGTAAAGTAATAACAGCTGGTTCATCTTTACCTCTCTCTGTTTCATCTGCATCTACAATTACGTCTTTGTACTCGTCAGTACTCATAGCAGTTATGGTGTCGTCGGTTACTTTAAATTTTTTCTTTATTTTTTCACAGACAATGTCCTGAAAATTGTTAGACTCTTTTTCAACCGGCTCAATAGTTTTTTTCTCAAATACTTCTACGAAATCCTTTACTTTAGTCAAAGTGTCAAAGGTTGTTTCATTATTATCTACTCCGGCTTTATATGTATTTACAACTCTGTCTTTATATTCGTCAATACTCATAAAAGTTTTTGGATCTTCGGCCACTTCAAATGTTTTCTTTTTCTTGCATATTTTTTCACAGACAACTTCTTCTATGTCATGTAAATTATCAAACTGTTTTTCTACCGCCTCTATAGGTGATATCCTAATAATTTCAATTGGAAGTTCAGATGTCGTTAACTGTGTTAGTTGTAGGTCAAGTTCATTTAGTATTTGCTTTTCTAAAGTTGGCAAATCACATTTGGTACGATTTGGTTCTCGATTTCGTACGGTAAAAGGTATCGCTTCTACACTTTTTCCAATCATTTTCTCTTCAAGATCATTTACTACCTTCTGAACAGAAGATTTTTTATCAATATGCTCTAAGTCTAAATTTTGTCTTTCATTGGTATCCGTTTGACCTATATCATGAGCTTCTAATTTTTGAATTTTACGTTTGACGCCACCACTCTTTATTATTTCCGGAAGATGATCTCCATCGCTTAACAAATTTTCAGACTCAATTTGAATTTCTTCATTTGTTTTTATTGTTTGTGCTATTGATGATGCTTGCGGGAATTTCGTGCGACTACTTTCACTCATTTCAGTAAATGAGGGAGTGTCTTTAGTGCTATATAGTTTTGTTGCTGCCTGAGGAGAGTCATAAGTTTCTAACATTTCTTTAGGCAACTTTTTAGATTCAATTATATCTTTCGTAACGTTTGAAGAAATAGTTGCACTACTACTTATACATTGTGTTATATTTTGAATGCTGAAGTGCTCTGTTAGGTTATAATTACAATAACAAGATATTTCGATACACATACATATTAATTGAAGTATCAATATGAGCATATAATAATAAATAGAGTATTTGTTGTTGTAGTAGCATACAGTAGCAGTTGTTGAAAGTAGTAGAAATATATGTATATACACATATATTTGCATATATATGTACGAGTATATATATATTTTTTTCAATAACACCGAAATGATTACGCGATATAAAATATGTAGAATTAAATTATTTAATTATTTTTATTTTATATACTTAACACATTTCTAACATTTATAAAAGTGTTTTTTATAAATATTATTTTTTTATTTGTGTATTTCTGCATTTATTTTTGCACAGATCGGTTTTCTTAGAACTACATAGGTATGTAGGTATATGTCGAAACATACATATGTAAATAATAATCATGTTTGGTTATTTAATTTTAAATTTGTTATTAAAAAAGTATGTAATTAAATATGTAATTAAAAAACTTAAAAGATTTTTCTCTTGTTCCCTAATAGCTTTCGAAATCATCTTTTTCCTGATTTTTATTTCAGAATTGTATTTGTTACCGGTAATTTTTCGAAAAAATCAATCCACTAGTATACTAAATAACTAATGTGCAGTTTTGAATAAAAAAATGTAAGGTAAAGGTTTAAAGGTTTATATGTAAGCAAAAAGTTATTCATATAGAGTATGAGAGGTAAGTGCTTCGAATGTTTCGAACAACAAAATTTAGACTCTTTTGTTAGGAGGTTATTTTTTTATTGTTATAAGTAATCAAGAGATAAAGAAATGTGATTAATTAATTGACTTTAAAGCACATTCATTATTTATAATTAATATGGCCTTATTTTGGTTTAAACATAGTCTGCATACCTTTCGCATTGGCCTCCATTACGTTTTTGCAAAAGTCTCGTCTAATTTTTGCCAAGCAGTTAAAGCAGTCATCTTCAACATTTGAAATTGCACGCTTAGTTAGGGTTGCCAGATGGCGTTGAATGACGAAAAAAGTATGGTTTTTAAAGCACATCTTCAAAGGGTTTCTTACACTAAGTGTGAACCAATGACGTAAAGTGTTTTAAGTGTATTTGTTCCTTAGTTTAGTTAACCTAGGAAAATTTTAATTAAATTAATAATCAATTTTTTTTTTAATTTTTTATTTGTTTACTAAACCGTTTTGATCGATAACTTGTCGTCATTTTTGAGATGAAGTAATTTTTCCATCGGCGTAGACTTCGGAGCGAAAAACTGATCCAATTGCCCTTGCAGGATTTCAATTTACACCATTAAGGGAGTTCTGCAGAGATCCAAACGAATGATAATCTGAATCTGCAAGGTTTGCGCTACATGGGGAATGTATCAAAACTTTCCAGCCAAGCTTTTTCAGTTGTTGCCAGGTCATAAAAATGTGTGTGGTCCGGCGTTGTCTTGAAGGAACACAACACCTTTTCTATTGATCAATTTTATCCGTTTTAATTAAATTTCCTTCCAATTCCACTACACACAGCATAACCTTCATCGCTCGTAATCATTCAGACCTATCCAAAAAGCTATAGTGTTGTCTGATTCAATAAATATTACCAGAAATATTTCATATTAGAGACATCTACCGACAATTTGTAACCGAAGTTTCTCGAACACCCAATATTTTTGACTGTCAAGATTTCTTTTTAAAATCAAGACTTTTTCTATAAATGTAAAGAATTTTGTAACGTTGCCTCTGGCAACCCAAACCTCAACCCATATATTTGCGATTGGGTTTATATCCGGGGATTGAGATGATAAATAAAGAAAAGTTAGTTTGACGCAATTATGAAGAAAGGGGGATATTTAAATATTTTACAGGCCAATGTGCTGGCCATTATAGGGTCTAATGGAGAATTTTTGGATAGTATTAAAAAGCTTCTGAAAAATATAGTTGGGTTTCGAGGAACATGGAGCTATAGCAACGAATATAATACGAATTGAACTAGATTTCCTTTATTGATAAATTCAAATTACAGCGTTGGGCGATGCGTTGGCATTTGTCTAGCGTTAACGCTGACAAATCTCATACCTGACATACCTAAATAAAAGCGTTAAAATTGTGTCATGAACAGTGATGTTATGTTAACTTTTCAACAAAAAATTACTAAACTGAGTTTAAAAAGTTTCGAAAACGCTAGATTTGTCGCTAAAACAGTTTTCTTTTATTTTTTTCGCGTTATCAAAATTGGATTTTTCAATTGCACGGCGTTGACGCCGAGCTATTATGGTTTGCTTCATACAATTTGTATCGGCATGAGAATTTTTAGATAACGCTTAGCGCTCTGATTTAGGTTGGGCCCATACGTTTTTGTGTAATATTGTAGTTTGGGCGTCTAAATGCTTTAAAAGCGCCACAAAAAGAAGTGCAATACTGATTAATTGCGGATACTTTTATATACCGGACTGTCTCTCATTCCAGTATTTGAATTTGATTAACAATGAATAGGAAGAAAGTTCAGAAGTTCATTTTGTCATGCATGTCCGCTTATTAGTGAGTCCTAACGGACAATATCATCAAAACTCATTGTGATTTATTCGTTAACGGAGAAGTATAGCAGACAAAATCTTACACCGTTCAGCATGTAGTGGTCTCATAACAGATAATGTCGCTAAATGTCAGCATGAAGTCGATTCCTAACAGAAAATGTCGCTAAATTTCAGCTTTCTTTAGTATGGTGAGATTCAATGACATTGTCATCCGTAAATCTCTTTATTTGTGTCATTCTGATGAGGTTTCGTCAATGAAAATTTTGATTTATGATAATTTCATACGAATTCCGACTTGATACTAATAATGTGACGATGATGCATCTATGAAAATATCATAGTAACAATGACGTCCAAATTCGACACCGGGTGAATAGAAAGATGAACCAAACAATTTTTTTTTTTAGAAAATGGAAAAACAATGAAGAAAAAAAAATAAACTGTTTTCAATCAAGAAAAAAATATTTTGTTAATCCGAAAAAGTGTTAGCAAACGATTGTATGTACCGATTAACCTATTTTTGTAAAGTTCTATACAGATCTGTGCAAAAACTCGATGTCAAAAATTAGCAATAACACACAAATATTTGGTCACTTTCCCAATAAATTGGCATATTAAGGTAGAGTCGAAACTCTGTGCTGATTATGTCTATATTTTTTTATTGATGGATCGAGAGAAAAAAATAAAAACAAAAAATAAAACAAAAATACAATCCAAAAAAGCTGCAGAGCACGATCGATATGCACTTGTGATATATATGTACATATGTATGTATATGTGATTTTTTTATATATATATGCATAAATATGCTGCTATTTATGTATGTATGGGTAAGTATGCGTGCAATACTGTGTCTTACAATATGTGTGTATATATTGTATATAAATATTTCTTTGTTATATGAGGCCGTGGTATATTAATTAAAGGTTTTATTAAGTTCCTATAATTTTGTTTATTAGAGTAAGGATAAGTACATACATTGTTTTAAAATGATCAAAATTTAATACAAATTAAATTTTCAGCAACGTTTGCAATTTTTAAGGTGAACATTTGCATCTGTGAAAGAGATTCAATAAAATTTTAAAAATGCATTTATAAAAATATAAATTTTTAGCGAGTGTGTTCAATCAAAAAATTCTTTTTAAATTTAAAACCACGACTTCATATAACTTTAAAAAAAAATTTTACTTCCAAAATCTTTTACTTTTGATTAAAACAAAAAAGCACAGAAAACGAAATAAAGCAAAATGAAAACAGTGAATGTTGATTTTGATATATAACAAGTTTTAAAAATCAAAAAATCAATTCATAATTATTAAAATAACAACAACATTGCAAATATTTTAAACCTAATTATAAAAAATTTAAATACAGGGAAGCTTCGATATAACGCACTTCGTTATAACAAAAAACTCAATATAACGAATTTTTTCTGATACCCTTGAAAAAACCTCTTAATTGCAAAGTTTTTCATAACGAAGATATTGTGAGTATAAGACCTCTATATAATGAAGTATTCATTCAAAAGAATTTGTACAACGAAGTCAGAATAAAGAAAAATTAAATTATAACAAATAATATAAATCATATAGAATATGCATCACGTACAAAATAAATTGTGATATTACTGCCAGCACAATTTGTAAAGCAGTGGTTTCAATTTCATAGCACAATTTATTTAGTCGTCGATGAGTCTGCGACGAGTGAACATGTTTAGTGAATGCCTTAGCATTTTTTATATACCTACATCTTTTTTTAATTTTTCTATGATTAAAAATCAGCGTTGTCAACTTTTAAATTTTAAAAAGCACTAAAGTCGGAATTAACTCATAATTTAAAAAAAGCACCAAGTTAAAAATTGTTTTTAATTTTATTAATATATAATTTTGTAATATTTAGGTGCTTTTATTCCATTTTAATAAAAGTTTGATAAGTCCAAGCTTTTTTTACATTTTCGTTTCTTTTTAATAATAATTCAAACATAACAATAACTACATCGATATATGTATGCATTTGGTTAATTTTCATCTATTGAACTTAGGTATGTATGTATTTGATACAAATATGGGATGTTCTATCCAATAATGCCGGATAGTTTTTGACCGATTATTTGTATTGGTGATGAAATCACTTAGACCAAATTCTAAAGATATGCAAAATTAACTATTAACTAGTTTAAAAATTGCGTACACTTGCATATTGCTACGTAACGAATAGTGCTACGTAACGAATAAGTAGAGCAGATCGCTCAGTGATGTTCACTAATTAATACTACTTTTATACATTTCGGAAAGGTTTTTGACAAACAAAAGTCCTAGGAAACTCATAGACATTGTTAAAGCACAATTAATGAACAATCCTATTATGCTGGCGTTAGACAAAGCAGTGTCAACTTCAGCGTTGCCTTCGAGTGTGTGTGGCAAAGACACGTAATGTCAAAATAACCCAAAACTTAAAGCAAGGCTGCAAAACCTTGAGAACTCCGAAGACACTTACAGGACAAGCTGAATTCTGTACTAGTAGAGACATATAAGACGACTTTGAAAATCGATGTTGCAAGCCTTTAGATTAGAAACCAAAATTTGGAACAAGTTTTGTCTTTTTGCTGATCCTTTGCTGACATACGTGTACATTTCATCAAACAAGTAATTACTTAAATAAGCATTATTAAGTCGTTTGTACAGTCTCAACTTTTTTACTGTGTTGTTACTTTTTTGTAAAAAGCACTAAAAACAGTGCTAAAAGCACTAAGTTGACAACGCTACTAAAAATATAAAAATTTTCTAAATTTTGTTCCTCTCTCTTACTGACTAAAGCAGTGATGTGCAAAAGGAAAAAAAAAATAGTAAAAATGTAAATATAAAAATGTAGTTGTGTTAGTGAGAACATGGAAGTTAGTATCTCAGAGAGAGTAAAGTTGATGTTTTAAAAAAATTCATGTGCATCCACGCATATGTATATATTTGTCGCTGCTTACGTGACAACTAAAAGCAAGATCGTAAAAAACTTTTTAAACTATTTTCCTGCGCTTAAAAAATTGACGTACATTCTCCACGCATGAGCTTTCGTCGCTGTCCCATTGACAACCAAAGGCTGAGTTAGTGAAAACGTAAAGGCCCAATTCAGCCTAAATTAGTCTAGAAGAAAGGTAGGCGTAACGTGTCAGGAAATACGATAACTAAATGTAGAATGGTTAGTTGTTCTGTAACGAACGTAACGTAGATGTGGTGTTTCTATTTTTAGCAGTTTTTTTTTACGTTTTTACTTCACACACAACATCAGCTGATATAAAAGAGTAAACAAAGAATTCGACCTTAGATGAAATAAATAAAGAAAAATAAAAAAGTGTGTGTTTTAAATTATAATTACTAAATAATAATAAACTTAAAAAAGGGATGATGAAAAATTAATATTGTTGATAAAAGAGAATGAATTAATTTATTTTTGTTTCTTTTTTCTCTTGTTGTTTACACACACACAATTGAAAACAGCTGACACGTTTTTACTTCGCCAACTAACCACACTTGACGTTTTGATCATGTTACTTTTACGTCCCGTCTACGTTACTTCTAGACCAGTCATGAGCGTTTCATGGGACTTTTGTGCCCGATAAACTTACGCGTATTCTTACGCTTTTGCTTTTAGTTGTCACTGAAACAGCGACAAGTGCACATGTGCGGCAGATGTATGTTGATTTTTTATTTTATTTTCATTTTTTTAAAACGTCAACTTTACTGTCTCTGAAAGAGTTGTTTCGTTGTTCTCACTAGCACAAGTACGTTTTTAATTTTGCACAGCATTGTTCTAGACTAATTCAAGATTTTACGCATATCAAAGAAAGAGAACAGAGTATAATATAAATAAATGTATGTATGGATGTATGGATATGTATATATCATTTAAAATATTTAAGTTTGCATGTGCACAAGTTTTTCTGTGACGAATGATTTCGATTGCTTATTTTAATATTTTATAAGTTTTTGCAAGAATTGTCTTCTATAACATTGTATTATAATATTGTAAATATTCGTAACAAACAAGGAGAGATAGGGCTCGACATTTTTGTGTTGTGTAGGGTAAATTTTGTTTGTTTTGTTTTTGTACGGATATACATACAGGGATCATTACCCCATTGAATATGTGCTTCACAAAATGTAGTTTTTACTGAAAAATCAAACAAGTAGCATTTCGGGTTAGTTTTAAAATAGTTAAAAAAACAATTTCATTAAATATTATAACATTTTGAACCAGGTATGCTATTTTTAATGCAAAAGCCAATAAAAAAAATTACATTTCACATATTTTTCAAAAGGTTTTTAAAAAAATCATTAAGAAAATATAACTACATTGTAAGCAGGTTTGTTCTTTTTATTGAAGAAATTGTGCGTTAAATTTGCGATAAATTTGCAATACAAGTTGTTAGTAGAACAGTTGCTGCTGCCTTTAGGACCATGGTTAAAACTTCAACATTTAAACAGCAAAGTTTATAGAAAAAGTTGATAACATTTTTGATTGCTTAATAGCGGTTAATTGTTACCGATCTGCAGTTCAAGTCAACAACGAAAGTCATAGATTTATTCACACATTCTTTGAATACTTGAAGTGAGTGGTTTGTTGATGAAAAGAAGAGCGTTTACTTTTTAAGTGGGATGAAGCTTCCCCTAAACTAATTTCATTTAATTTTTAGAAAGAGTTTTAAAGGAAAAAAACTAAACATCACAGTTTATAATGACAAAAACTCTTAATCGGGACAAATTAAAAATATTTTTTAATTTGAGGCAAAAAGGAGGTAATAATAACAACCTTGAAAAGCGTTCCCATAGGCAGAAATTTGAGAGTAATATTCTTCTTTTTCATACCCGAAACAAACCGTAATTTTCTTAGAGTAGATTGGGTCAATTATTAAATAAGTAGCTGTTTGAAATATAAGCGATAACAATGGAAGAAAAAATTGAGAAAAAAATAAAATAAAATAAATGTTTTTGGCTTTGTTTATGAAAGAAAACATTCTGGTTGTGCTAAAAAATTGAAGTAAAAGTAAAAATTTTACACATTTTAAAAAGACTTACATTTGTAAAACAAATCACATTTGAGCTACCGGAAGACAAACGTTTTCATTTGAGGGAAAATATTTCGATTTTTGCATTCCTGTACTTTTGTAGGCTTTTGCCTCTCAGTGAAAGAAATTATTGTTTACTCTCCTTTTACTGAACTTTACCCAAAAAGTATGGGAACAAACCTATTATCTCCAAAATTTTATTGTCGAGCTCTTTCAGTAAATGAGAATCGAACCAAGATAAGGCAATCGAAATTATGATAATGAAAATTGAGGCAACGGAAATTGTTGTTGATTTTGAAAAAGTAAAAACTTCCACTGAACAAAACGAATTAAATGCAAGCGAAGCATACGATGCCGATTTTTTTTTTTTGGGTGACGTTTTTGATAACTCTTATAAACGTGGCATTGGCCTCATTAAGAAATTTTGGTGAATACGTAGCGTTTAAAGTCATTCCAAAATTATAATTTGAAAAGTGTTGTAAAGAATTCAAAAAATTTTATAAAGTACTTACAGCACAAAGTGAACTTTTTATATTTTTTAAGAATTACCAGAGATAAAAGGATTTGGAAACTTAGTTGCTCTATCAGATATATCAATGGATGCCTGCAAAAAGCATATTATTATATTTCACAAAGTTTTTAAGGATGAACCACAAAGAGTTGGTATAAAAACATTAATTATAGTCATGTAAACGGTCGACGTCAGAATGGATAAATGATAATTATCTTTGACTTAGGCTGGAGATATTAGACGTTCTTTTGATAGTACTTGCTAGAAAGCAATGCATTTCGTCTGTGGAAAAAGGCAGTTCTAATGAATAACTATAATTTATTTTTATTAATAATTTTAATTTAATTCAAATTTCGTTTTTATAAGTTATTTAATGTACATGTACAAGTTAGTAATTTTAAATTTAAATTGTTATACAAAAATAAAATTTTAATTAAAGTCCTATTTCTTTTAATATTCTAACTAATTTAACCTTAGTATTTTTTTATAAAATTGAAAATAATAACAAAAATAAATAAATATACATTATTGTTTTGTAAACTTATTTCCAAGGGAAACATGTGTATAGAATAGATATATGTATTTACTTATAATATTATTGCATATGTATGTAGATGTATAGATTATAAAAGGCATTATATATTCAATGTGGATTAATATATTTTAGTTTCCAGAATAACAAACTAAATATGCTTGTCCCTACATTAATTCGCACAGTCATATTTTTGACTGTATTCTTTACTCATACAAATTTTTGAATTTATTTAAAATAAATATAAAGAAAATGAGAGAATAAGCCAAAAGAAAGGAATACATATGACAATTTATGTGTTTAAACATACTAGAGAGCATGAAAGAGATCTTCTTATTTTCTCTTCTTTTGTGAGCGTGGTCATAAACTTTATAAGGGGTTGTCAAAAGCACTACGCGGTGTAAATTGATTTTCCTTCTCTTACACCTACAACAAACTATCGGTCTCTCAAAAGAACACTCAGCGAAATGTTTAATTAAATATTTGTTAGTAAACCCAAATGTTTAGTTTGCCATGCTACACATAATTTGGCGTAGCAAGACTTTTTAACTCATTTATAAGGAACTAGAGTAATTCCTACCGCGGTGCTGGCAGCCTTTGTGTTGTATCTGCTTTTTGATTGATGTTAATAGATACGGAAAGCTTTAACTGTTACTGTTCTCTACACATGAACAATTTCATATATATATTTTTTAAATGATATATATTAATATATCATATATATATATATATATATATATATATATATATATATATATATATATATATATATATATATATATGTATATATTGACTGCCAAGGTATTTAAACCAAATTAAGAAACTTAAACTCTAAGAACATCAATTACAACGGCTCTTATGGTCCTCTTTTATATATATAGATATAAAAATATATCTCAGTTTTATTTGTTAAAAAAATGTTTAAATTTATACCAAATATATTTCATATATGTACACATCAAAGACGGGCACTAATGACAAAAACGTCAAAGAACAATTTTGCATATATGATATGCGCACTCTATGTATTATTGTATACTCTTTGATAATACATACCTACATATGTATAATGAATAAATAGTTATAATGAAGCATTTTTCGATTCCCATCAGATTCGTTATATCGAAGTTTTACTGTACGTATAAAGATGTTATTTGAGTATTGATATGATTGATTAATATTTACAATGTTTTTGTTTAATATGATAAAGTAATAAAGCCATTCCATATGTTACTAGTTGCGAAGCATTTACTAATTTAATATAACTTTATACATACATATGCATGTATACATACATATGCATGTATGTATACATCCATTGAAGGAATGTGTTAATGTACAAATGTGCATTTCTTATATATTTACATTGCATATACATACATACATACACATACATATGTAATGCATATACATACATACACATACATATGTATGTATGTGTGTATGTATGTATGTATGTATATGCAATGTAAATATATAAGAAATGCACATTTGTACATTAACACATTCCTTCAAGCTAGTCAGACTTAAATTTATTCACTGACTAAAATCAATCAATTTTAAATACTAACTGCAGATATATTAATAAGAGTTGTGTTTATCTTAATGAAATTTTAATAATAAAGGGTGTCCAAGATTGAGGTATCATTTTAATTTTTTTCTACTATTTATTCTAAATTTTTATTTTCAGAATCTGAATACATTCCGTTCAGTTTTAATATGGAACATTACGAGAAGTAATAACGTGTTTTTATTATTAATTTTTTTTTAATGGCAAAAGTTTTCGGGATGTAATTAGGAAATATTTTTTAACAAAATAGTCTTCACCGACGAAGCCCAACAAGCAGAATTGCCGCATTAGGGGTGAAAATAATCCAAGAGTTATCTTAGATCATCCATTACATCAATAAAAAGTTACGGTTTTGCGTGACTTGTTGTCCGGATAAATAATCGGACAATATTTTGTACAACGAAAATGCAAATGCGATTACGATCAATGGAAATCGCTGCAGGGAGATGATCCGAAGCCTTTTGTGGCGGAAAATTTATGATTTGGACGTAGAAAATATGTGGTTTCAACATAATGGTGCCACCTGTAACACAGCAAGGGAAACAATGGATCTTTTGAAAGAAAAGTTCGAAAATCGCATTATTTCTCGTATATGAGGAGTAAATTGGCCATCAAGATTATGTGTTTTGATACTTATAGACTTTTTTGTGGGGTTTTTTTAAATCGAAAATGTACAGCAATAATTCCAGTTCAAGAGCTTAAAGCCGACATTATAGCGCAGATATCAACCATTGACAACAATTTATTGAAGAACGTCATTGCTAATTTTTGTAAACGATTGGGAGCCTACCCAGCAAGTAGGGGGAGTCGCTTGATCGATATAATTGTAAGAAACTGAAATAAAAATATTTTTATTATCTGAAAAAAGTACTTTTTATCAAAATTAAAATGATACCTCAATTTTGGACACCATTTATTTTAATTGTACAGTCAATTGATACATATAGCAAGTATTTTTTTTTATTTTTTTGTTGTTGTTATTTTTTTAAAAGCAAAAGAAAATTTCGAATAAATTAGTTTTTGGGGTATTTTTAAAACTGGAGTATATTTGAAACTTGATTTTTTGATTCATATCAACCAACCAACCAAAGAATATCCTAGAAACTGATTGTTTATATCACTAGAAAAAGAAAATTATTAAGTTTCTGTTTAAATATGTACCTACTCATATAAAAATATAATATATACCTACTCATATAAAAATTTCAAAACTAATAAACGAAAACTTAAATTCAGATCAAAATAAAATGCAGTCGTTAAAAGTTGCAAACACTTCTAGAAATGAAGTCTTTAAGTGAGAAGATTACTTAATTATACGTAATTTAAATGATTAAAACTTAGAAGTGTTAAATGTATTTTAAAATAGAACGACAAAATTGATACACACCATATCAGATTTGAACAATTTTTTTTAAAGTTAATATATATTTATTACTTTCATTTTATTCTTTCTTCAATTACAATGCGGACAAATTAAACTTACCATTATATTTTATGTAAATTATCTTATCTTTACACATAATTTGTGTTTTTAAAAATTTATTGTATATATATTATATTTGTTTTTTTATAAATATCAACATAATCGATTTAAAATTTTTATTGCACTTATTTCTTTGATGGCTTAGTGAAAAATTTGTAAGATTTTTTTATTGTACCTTTTTAATTTTATTTAACATACTATTCATATATAAATCTTCTTTTTTAAAAATTCACTAAATATAAGAAACTAACAAAATGCGAATGCGAACAAATATGTTGTTTTCAACATTGAATTCAGTTTTTTACTAAACTTACAGAAGCAAGTGAATAAGCTAACAACGCCTACAACAGAAGTCTTTATTGTGTGATTATTTTTTTATTTTAGGTTTTTTTATTGTTATTGATTGGCCACTAAGCCAATACATAAATTAAATTAAGGCTAGCATAACCTGGTGTAAAAAGTTCTCTTATGACCCTGAATTCGTTTGTATTTTCTTTTGCGTTCTTTTTTCGTCTCATTCATTTTGGTCTATTGAAATGTTACTCTTAATTTTTGTAAAATTTAAGTACATATATTGTTAACAATATGATATTGGGTATAAAAACGGAAGTAAAATTTACAATCACCCCTATTCTGCATTTCGATTCGAATCGAAATTATCTCTGTTTGCCGTTTGCGTCCGGTTTCATTTTAATTTCTTTTGGTTGTATGTATTCTGCATTATGATATCGTAGCTACGTGTTTCTAAGTTGTTAATTTAATAAACGACCTTCTTCGATTTTTGTTTATTTAGGCAAAAAACATTATTAGATTGATATCTTATATACATATAACAATGAATGTGTCTTTGTATGTATGTATGCATGTTTATGTGAAGTTATACAAAGTAAATATTCATTTGTCTATATCTTCAAAATGGTAACAGTAATGGTCTCTAAATTTGGTCCAAATAGTTTCATAGTCAATGCAAATCATCATTAAAACGTGGGCGAAGCAGAACAAGTGGGCATGGTACCTCCCAACAATATTGACTTTTATGTATCTTGTGGCAGTTCCTAAATTTGGTCTAAATGACTTAGTGGATGTGACAATTCATTTCTTCCATTTATTCGTGAACTTAGCACGTTCCATTCATACTAAATATGGAATTTTTTGTATGTGGAGAACTACAGTTAAAGTTTAGTTTTTGGCTATTTACATCAGCCAAACAGCGGCTAAGATTGGATAACGTGTATATATCTATATATGTAAATGTGCATATATACTATATTAAAATTAATAATTAATAAGAGAATAAAATGGAAAAAAATCTCCACATACATAGCCTTATCCATAGTGCCGTCAATGAACATCAGCTTGCCAACTCCATTTGCAGCTATACATCATCAGACCATGACCGACCCGCCTCCATGTTTCCCGGTTGAGTTAATATTCTATGGTTGTAAAGCCGTATTCGATTTTCGCCAAACTTTTGGCTGACCATCACCTCCAAATCCCATATTACGCGTGTAATATTCACCGGCGAATGTAAGTTTATGGTTGCTGGAGGTGCTGGTCAGTTAAAAGTTTGGCGAAAATCGAAACAAAACAAAAACGAAGAAAACAACCTTAGTTTCGCGTTTTTTTTTTTTTTGTCTATCTAATTCATCCGCTAATGTTTAAAGGATATACTCAGTATTGTAAGAAAACATATGTTGATGCTATAGAAATACAAATAGACTAATATTTAAAAAATTACTTATTATCTAAATTTACTTATTATCTATATAATTAATAGGCTAACACATTTCTTTGTCCCCCTTTTACGCCCGTTCTACTGCACCTATTTTGAAGAGATATATATTGGCTTAAAGCTTTTTCTGTGCAGATATGCACAATATCAATTTTATATAAATCGGTCAAGCGCTTTGGGAGTAAAACTACTATAAAATTCTTACTAACACATAGAAAAAAAATTTGCTTCGTGTACCATGCCGGAGCTTAAACTAGTACCCAACTAGTACAAAAATCACCAGCACTAGTACTCAACTGTAAACTTTCCTATATCATCTTAACGTTTAAATTAGCATTGAGTGTGTTTGAAAAATTACTGGTACCTTTGACTTTAGTCGCGCACTAGTATAGTTGGATCCAATTGGGAGCTTTAGAACCACTTTATTACTAGTTTTTCTGTATGGCAAAAGTCCCCATAATTAGTGATTTGGTGCATTTATTACCCTAGTAAAAATTAATAGTTAAAAAATTAGCTTTATACTGTTTTTATTTATTTAAAATTTAAACAGTTTTTGTGAAATTTTAGCGAAAGTATGTCCGAAAACAGCACAATAATTTTACCATAAATTTCCACATTACCATTTAAAAAATTCCCTTCCTCAAAAAGACTACGAGGCAATGTGGTTTACGTCAATGTCTACTACGTTAATCACTTTAGTTACAATAGGTCAAAGCTAAAATTTGGGAACTGCTTGGTGGAACGCTTTAGACTTACATTTTTCCAACTAGAAGTCAATTTACTAACAGAGAAATATCCACACCTTTTTCTGACAAATTTTCAAATAATTCTACTGAGGAGTGTCTTGTATTTTCTTCAAATCGCGGTTGAGAGCCAATGTCATTCACAACATTTCTCACTCTTTGAATTTTTTTTAGAATTTTCACGATCCAAAACTCTTAGAAAGTTTATATCAGGGTTGGCAACCCACCGGGTAACCCAACTAAATTCCAATTAATCAAATCACTGCTTACAACTTTTCCTCACCTTTGAGTCAATTTCAAAATCCCGTCTCAAAAAAACTTCCCTTGTCTGTTATCACAACGTTTAAGATGTACCTTTCACACAAACTAGCTATAATTTTATTTATATATTTTTTTTTTCATTATACATGACATTATAAAAGGTAATATTTATTTTCAGAGTTATTTTACATTTAAATTCAAAATAACATCAGCAAATTATAAAGGGTTGTTCACAACAGTCGTATTTGTTTAATGCTATTATTATAGGACATATGATTTTATGATACAATGTGAATCAACCTTGCGTTTTTAAAAAAGCTTATAATTTTATAACAGGTCTGTTTCTTTACTCTCCAAAAAGCGTTCCCGTACGCAAAAATTGGGTATATAAGAGATTTTGAGAGAGTAAAATTCTTCTTCGGGATAGATTGTGCTGGTAAACAACAGTCAGCTGTTTAAAAAATAATAAAGTAGAAAACAAATTTTTTTACAAAATTTAAAAAAAAATTTAAAGTTGAATTAAAACTTGTTGTGGACAACTAAAAGTTAGTTCTGGTTCATTCTTTATTTAAAAAAGTATACAAAGTTTAAGACTTTTGTTACTTTCAAGCTACTGCCCTTGCGCATGTGGATCTGGTATAGAATTGATGATTAATTATTACAATTCATAATTTGATTTATTTCAGACTATTAAGTTAAATTTAAATATATTTTTTTATTGAAATTGAGAAATTTAGTGTTATTGTGAATAACCCAAATTTGCCAGTAGTCGGCACTAATTTTCCAGTTTTCGGCATTCTATGTTCCTATTGTCGTCATATTATATTTTAGTGCAGAAAATAATAAATCGGGATTGATTTCAAACTGTTACTTATTAAAAACAAGTGTTTTTCACATTTCTATATGTTTAATAAGTTCAACCAGGCACGAAAAACAAATACATGTATCAGAAAATCAAGAATATTATTTGTGTATAATTCAGATTTTGTGCATAGGTTACATGTTAAACCTAAAAACGAAAAAAAGTAGGTCACAAAGGAATATATTATATGGAATTATATTATATAGCTTCTGAAAGCTAACTTCTAAAGCTTAAGTAACTGGTATTTCTCAATGTGTTAGCTTTTACCATGTACCGGTCCATAATGAGTATCCTCTCAAGCCGCTCAGTTACAGTTAGAACAGAGCATGTCATTAAAGCCGTCAAATCAAGAGAACTCTGCGATGATTTTCTCGGAAACTGAGACATTACACCTAAAATGAATATCACGCAAAAATCCATGAGTCGAATCATTGAAATAGACTTGAATTTGGGGCTTTAAAACGTAATACCAGACACTTGTTGACTGCAACTTAAAGAAAATGGGGTAGAAAAATCCAAACGTCTTTTGGAGAAGTACGATGATAATTTGTTTAGAAAAACTTTGTTTACGGATGAAAAATGTTCACCGAACTAAAAAGTATAATAAACGAAATGACAAGATGTAAGCACAATAGTCTAGAGAAGTATCTGAGCTTACCCCATGCGTCGAAAAGGTAATTCAGTTCACTATGAGGCCGCCAACTTGCATTTCTGTGTTGAAGGAATCAAAACATCAGCCAAAGTTTACCGGAAATCCGTTTTGAAAGCGGTTATGAAGCCAATTAACCATTCCCTGTTCCGAACAACAGGGAACAGGATATTAAAACTGCTCATAGGCTAAATTGACGCAAAACGTGGCTTCCAAAAATTTGCCAACTGTGGTATCCCTGATCTGTGGTAGCTCAATTCTCCCCATCAAAATTTAAAAGGTGTAAAAAAACTATCTAAATCTCTTTTTATAAAATTAATCATGCGACTCTTATCAACTTATTTGATAAAACAGAAACTTTCTTTTTGATACAACATTTACCAATATTCGACGGTATTTTGAGCTTTAGCTTTTTAAAACTAATTAACGGTGTAGTAGATGCAGGTAAAGATAGTTTGGCCTTTGATGGAGGATATGAACAACAGAAATATTTGAGTCTATTCCAAAAAATATCGAAAAAGAATTTTATAACGTTTTTATTAAAAATACAGAAGTTTTTGCAAAGCCAAATGAAGCTCTTATATCTTAGCAACAATTAGGACAAAAGATGTAGAACCGGTCGAATTTGTGAATATAGAAGCTGAAAAGTTCTAAGGGACGGTATTATTACACCTTCGCGTTCACCAAATAATAGCCCAGTTTGGATAGTAGACAAGAAAGGTACAGATGAATATGGTAAGCCTAATAAGCGTCTTGTAATTGATCTTACAAAATTAAACTCAAAGAGAATTTGCGATAAGTATCCCGTTCTAGATCCATCCATTATTTTGCCAAACCTTGGAAAGTTACTTGAACGTGATTGAGAAAAAACACCCTTTTGCATAAATATTCGCAAATATGAATTCTGTCGCTTACCATTTGGGTTGAAGAATGCTCCAAGTATCTTTCAATGTGCTATAGACGACGTTTTGCCTGAAGAGATTGGAAAAACTTGTCATGTCTCTATAGATGATATACTCGTAATAAGATTTTAGCAGAACCACATTAATAATATCGACAGAATTTCAAGAAAGTTACCCGCATGGGTATCATTCGAGAAATCAAAATTTAAAACATCTGTAGAATATTTAGGTTTTATTGTCTCAACAAATAGCATTAAAATATGTCCACAACAGATGTATCTTCCCCCGCTATCGGAGCGGCTCTTTCCCAAAATGGTCATCCTATAACAAAGATTTCACGTACATTGTCTTCAGCAGAAGAAAATTACGCCACCAACGAACGAGAATATTAGCAATTGTTTGGGCACTGAAGGCGCTTAGACATTATCTTTATGGAGTAAAAAATCTTAACATTATCACTGATCATCAACCACTGACCTTCTGTTTCTGATAAAAATCCTAATTCAAAAATAAAGTGCTGGAAAACTTATAGAAGAATATTCACTAACATTTTCGTATAAGACAAGCAAAGATAACGTCGTTGCCAATGCATTGTCAAGACAATTTCTAAATTTATCTACGGATTCAACGTCAGCCACTTCTATTCAAGTCTGTTCAAGCTAATTTTCTTCCACTGAAGTTATTCCAAGCGTAGAGAATCCAATCAATTGCTTTAGAAGTCAAATAATCCTCATTCCAGCGGACAATGTAAAAAAATAAAACGAACATTATTTTTAAAGACCGTATTCGCCATGAAATTTCATATAAATATGTCAAAAGTGTAATTAATTCAATTCATTTTGTAATAAATCCTAAAGTTGTAAACGCAATTCATTTGAAAACAAAGAAAGCGAAATAAGAGTTAACTTTCTTGATTTATTGAAATTTACAAGCATTATAATTGTTGAAATGGACAAAGTGATAATAAAAGAAGATATTTGAATTTTTATCCTCGAAAATGACAAATCGAAAAGAGAAATACGAAATATGTAAGTAAATCTCCAAAAGAAAAATAAATCATATCAAAAAATTGCTAAGACAACAAAATTCAGTCGTGTTACTGTACAGACGATCATTAGAAATTACATATAACAACCAAAATAGTACCGATAATAAACCACGATCTGCAGACTTAAGAATCTTTCGACTCTAGATATTACCACTATTGTGAAATTAGTCCATCAGGTCCCGACAATAAACGTGTCACTCCATGTAGACTTTTTTTCTATGAATAATTTAATAATAATTTAATAATTTAATGATTTAATAATAATTTAATAATAATTTTTAATATTTTTGTTCTTAATGTTTTCGTTATATTATAAAAGTCATAAGAGTTGGAATACTTTTTAGCTGTTAATTAAAATGTTATTACGGATATAATATTGCAAGTTTATTAAATAACATAAACAAAAAAGTAAACACACACAAACAATGGCCACCTGCTCCACTTATCATATTTCATTTACTAGCAACTATTCCATTTACTGAAAATATTTATTTTACTTATGCATATACATAAACATTTCTTCATTTCATTTTTTACTTACTTTTTCTGTTAAACAATTATAAAATAATAGAAACTTAGCGCACAACATACACGATTTAGCAATAAATAAAAACAAAAACACGGAGAACTGTAATAGAAACATTCCGTGCTAAAGGGATAATCAGAGAGCAAAGTAATTCGAAATCTCGTGCGAACAAAGCATAACATAAAAAGTAAACAAACAAAACAATGGCCGCTCGTTGTATTGATTCAATTTGATAGCAACTACCCTATTTACTAAAAAATCAGCGACTGAAAACCTAGATTAAATGTGTTCAGGTTCGGTATCGAGTTAATTAACACAAAAAGTTTAGGTTCGGGTTTGGTTAAGAGTTCAGATTGGGTTCAAAATTTAAAAAACCACAAATGTTTTATTAGTATGAAATTTATTTATTTTTCAAAGTACTTTTTGTTTAATTTTATAATTAATTAAACATACCATAACCGGTTATTTCACCGATAGTGCCTATCTTTACCACGGCCGGTTTTTTTAAAATTTGCTATAAGTAGAAATGAAGAAATTAATTTTACTAAATAATAATAATATTAATTAATTATTTAATTAATAGTTAGTTTGCTTTCCCTTTTATGTTTGAAAAAATAAATTTCAGAGGTACTGCAAATATAATCTGTTAATATAATCTGTTAATCCGTTTTATGGTGCTCCCAAACTAGTACAATGTTTCTTCTTTTTCCAGTCTTGAATATTTGTCATATACAATACATACATATTGCAAATTTATTTTTATAAATTTAAATTTATCAATCGAAGAATTTGATTTACAAAATCTTTCATTATATTTTAGAATTTGTTCTTCCAAATCTCCTGAAAAATAAGATATTGACAATCTTATACATCTCTTTACCACTCACACTTGAAATTTTTATACAGAAAAAAGGGATTTATTTTCTTACTCCATTTTGTGTGAAGATTGTGATTTAGTTAATTTTTTGTTAAAAATACTCGATATTTTGTTGTTATTTTCATATATATATTTTATTTTATTAATCTCCGAACCTGAACCCATTTGGGTTCGAATTCAAAGTTTTTATAAACAGCGAAACGTTCACGTTCGGGATCGGTTTCAGTCACAGGAAAACAGAATTATTTTATAAACACTATATAATAAAAGTTTACGGACAACAATAAATTTCGTAATATACATATCGTTGCGCTAATTTAAAGAGGACCTAATTAATATTTTAAAAAATGTGAAGAAGTTAAAACAAATTTAAAATAATCCTAAGCTTAGGTAATAGAAAGAGGGTTTTAATGCATATTGGGTATTGTTAATAATTTTATATACAATTAAACCAATGACCCAAAGCAAATATTACTGATAGCAAAAAATTGGCTGTTGTACAACTTTCCAAAGGTCTTGGAACTGCCTCCACAATGTTCCGATTTAAATATTATTATTTGTGGGATGAGCTTGGACTTCGAATGTAGCATCGTTCGTGTTTAAAAGTTTAAATTTGAACCAGGGGTATTACGAATCTGACAATACTTATGTCATTCTATTCTATTTAAAGGCCAAAATTCGTGATGTCATTGCCGAGATGCAAATCCTTATACTCGAAAAAGTTCTCGAAAATAGGTCCAATCGAATGAGGTACAGTGAAGCCAGCCGCGGCTGCCATATGAATGAAATAATATTTCATTTCTAACCGGAACAATTGTACTTCACAAAAAATAAATAAATTTGGAATAATTTGAAACCGTTTTTGTTTCATTGCTTTTTTAAATTTAAACTTTAAAATGGCCTACCCGATATAATGATTCATGTGTTATTACGATTATTTTAGTATGAAAACTATTAACTTTTTAAAACCGAGTGTACATTTATTGATATTTCAGAAAATCGATTTCTAATTTTGATTCCATATCATAGCCTTTAAGGTTCTGCGTTTAAAAGATTTTGAAAATCATTTATATTGGACTCAATCACAGTTAATCGACTTCTAAATCAAATTGGCTTTTCTTGAATAAATTCTTTTATAATTTAACTTTCCTAGTCGTTGGAATTAAAGAGATCCGGATTATTTCAATACTCAATTTTAGGCAAGCTTCATTATTGTGTTCCGCTTTACATATTCTTCAAAACAATGTTATTGTTGGGCTCTTTTTAAAAAATTTTATTACATTACGAATTTAATCTTATGCAATAAATTTGTGGATTGAAAACACTAGTTTAATCACGTGTTATTAGAACCTAAAGATAAGCAAATTGGACACTTGTTTTTTTCTATGAAAAATACAAAAAAACTTGAGTGTAATCTATTTAACCCTAGGATGTCCTATAAACACTTCACCGCTAATCTGACCAGACCACAATTAGGATTTTTGAAACCTCCAACCAATAGTAAAGCTAAAGAAGTGTTTTTAATTACTTCTCTTTTATTCAAATAATTAAATACTTAGATCCTTTTGCTAACTGGTGGCGATAATCCTTACTTAGTATTGCAATTTTTTCCCAATAGGTGTTTTCTTTTGATCATTCGTCTGATATTTGTCATCATGGCCATAGACAAGCTGGAAGGTCAGGAGGGCTCCTTGAAATTTGTAAAAGCCTTGATGTCAAACTTTACAATGTAAAATTGTGTTGTATCATCACAGAAACAGTAGTGTTTGCATTGCTTACATGGCAATAGTAGTAAATTCATACACAAAGAGAAAAATCACATTTTAATGTCGAAATGGATCGTTGTTGAATTAAAAATTTTGCAACTTGGATTTATTTTATGGTAGTTCAACGGTGAACAAAGTTGAAAGTATGTAAAACCATATTAAATTAACGTATTCATCTCAAAAATAAAAATGAATTCAACATAAAAATGTTGGATTTCTGAATTAGTTTAATATCAAAGACAGCAACCGCAAGTGTAAATTTTCAATGTCGATTTTAAAATGCCAAAACATAAATTTAAAGGTGTGCGTTTTTAAATTGAAAAGTAAATTTTCGATTAAATGTGAAAACACTTTTAAAATTATAATGCATGCAACGTTAAATTAACATTGGTCTATGCTAAAATTCAAAACTCACTGTTGATTTAAGCTTATTTGTCTTTGTTTTAACTTTGTGGTACTTCAGTTTTAAGTTTAGCGACCTTAAAATAATGTTGAACTTTTTAAAATAAAGTTACACAAATCTGAAGTCAAAATAAATAAAAATTGAAGGTAGTTAAATAAAAGTTTTGTATTTTTATGAAAAAAAAAAAATAGTTGTGATACTGAAATCTCAACAAGTCCAACAGAGATATTAAAATCTTTAATTAAAGACATTAATTTATTACTTCTGTTGCCGATATTACGAGGTAAGTAAATATATTCAGTATAAGTCATTGCCCCATTATTATTATTTTCTCATTCCTAAGTATTCTTCTGTTATTCGAAGAGTAACTGCATATACTCCTATAACTCCTGCAAATACTCCTATAACTCCATGAGCCTTCGGACTTTACCGAGACCCATTCTTTTGCCTTTCTGAAGAGTTGGCGTATTGGTGATCTCGTCAATCGTTTCACAGGTAAAGAAAGCCATCTTGCAAGTTCGCAGGCAGCTTGCTTGCCGCTGATACTGCAGTGACCCGATACCCAATATAATCGGACCACATAAAGGTCCATAAGCCTTAAGGGCAGTCCTAAGTGCGCCCTGTCTGTCAACATAGATCGTTGCCCCTTGCCTTATTGCATTATTCTAAGCCATAACTGTAGTAGCCCAAAGAACAACCAATATTTTAGCCTGGAAATATATTGATAAACTATATATATATTTATGTAAAATTTTTTTAAATTCATTTCCTCTTTTAGCAGAAGTACTTTCATTGCACGATGTCATCTATCAAATATATACAGAAAACCTGCTTGATGAAATTTATGTATTTTATCTATTTATGCCTTTTTTATCCTACCAAAATGTTATTGTAAATTATTTATTTTGAATAAAATTTTTTAAACAAATTTATTGTATTTTGAATTAGAAACACTAAAGTAAGTAAGAGGTTTGGTCCTGTACTACTACAGTAGTGTTGATAATCCAACGTTGAATGTGCTCGATTCAAAGATTCTACATCTTTAAGATAAAGTTGTGCTATTTTGATTTGAATAGTTTCAACTTTTATTTAAAAATGTTTCTATTTTGAAACAATGTAGAACGTTGCACGTTTTTGAATTAAACATTAAAATTTTTGATTTTAGATTGGCCAATGTAAAAACAAATACGAGAAATTTGAAATAATGGTTGTTTCCACATTGATTTTTAATCCAAATTGTTTTTACGTTGAACGCTGTTGAATTTATAACTTTCCACCTTGGCTAGTTTTCATAGCTGTTTGTTGTTGATTTAAGGTTGTTTTTGCTGAATTTCTGTTCTTTTTTCTCTGTGTGTATATACATATACATATATTATTTTTATTTTAAATACAAAGAAAGTGTGGTATGTGAATCGGCTTAAACGAGTCTGAGTGTATATTTTTTTAATACAAAGAAATGGTGCTGTTTTAATCTCTGATAACATTGCCTTTCAAAATCTTTCAAATTTCTAAATTTTTGACGATGACAAAAGAAGTGCTACATATTTTGTCGGAAAAGAAAACGTCATAATTATATTGTTACGTTTTAACCTTTTTAAAATGTTTGAGTTTGTTTGAATTGCATTAAAATAAAATAAACACCGCTTTATTTTGTTGTTTTACAGTTTTAATTTATTCCATTATAACTTTTATACTATTTGTCTTAATACAACACTTAATATTCCCACAATGCAGTGTTGTATTTTTATGAAATTAAGACATTAATTCGATTATAGGTTTGTTTCTTTTAATGGCTCGAAAAGTGTAACTATTTTAGTTATGAAATTTACGTTTTTTGTGCCTTTGCTATTCTGAACTTAATCGATTGTGTTGTGTTTATTATACATACATATATAATTTTTAACATAAATCTGGTAAAAACAATTTGATGGTGCAAATGGAGCACTTATTTAAAAAATGACATTACACTTGCATAGAGTTAATAATTTGAAAAATAAAAAGAAGCTACAAAAACATGCTGAAACATTGTAAAGTATAAGAATGGAATGCTTTGAGTGAACGCAGAACGCGAATATCAAAGTGTATAAAAGTTATAGTGCAGTAATAAAATAAAACTGTAAAACAAAAACAAACGCAATTCAAAAGAACTCAAACGTTTTAAAATGGTGAAAACGTAACACTATGTTATATCCAACTAAGAAATTATATGTTAAAAACAATTTAAAATTTTGGCGTTTTTTAACTATTTTTTTTTAGCTTTTCTTTGAACACGACTTAGACATAAAGTAAAGTTTTCAAATCTGGTCACACTGACCACGACTCTGAATTATTAACAAACATATTTGTTTTTAAGCCAGTCCATCGAAAACTTTACCTTATGATGAATTATCTCTTTGAAAATATGCATTGTTCCATTCAGACCCTAATATATCATCGAAATATGTTGAAATTTTTTAGATATCAAGTCTATGTAGCTCCTAACATCTAACCTTACTTTGTAACATTTTGTTAGCGTATCGATTTTCGGCTGGTGTTGTCCACTTGCAGCGTCTTTGAACTATTTTATTTATTTATTTTTTTTTCCAAATTTTTCCATATTTTCCATATTTTTTCCAACTTTATACCAGTGATGCTCGTTCACAGTACGGGTACGTTCTGTAAACACAACACGAGTGAAATTGAAATGAAAAACAAAAAAAGGTACGAGTAAGCCTCACCATAGTTATTAATTGAAAGCAAACAACTAAAATGCTTAAAACTACAAAATCTGCACAATTAATAGAAAACATAAAACCTCAATACTGTTCAATGCTTCAAAAAACTGCAAAATACAGATAAATCTGCATCTTTGGCAACGCTGCTCGTTCATATTGTTCAGATTACGAAGTTTTTCGGCTATTTATTTATTCTTTTCGTAAACATTACAACCAGGGTTGCTAAGAGAAAAAAAATCCTACCAAAATCAATTGTAGCGCCAGCGTTACCGTTGAGTTTTTCCAAATAGTGTCACAATAGGGGATTTTGAAGAAAAAAGTCGCACAAAAAGTTACATTTTAGAAAAAAAGTTAAAAAGAGAAAACCAAAAGTAATTCAATAGCTTAATAAATAACAAATAATTTCTTAATAATATTAAAATTAAATTTTTTATAATATAACTTTATAGCCATATGTATAAGATGTATTTGTAAATAAGAAATAGTTATTCATTAGTAGTGATAAAATCACATTTTTTTTTACTTTTTTATAATTATGTAAATACATAGTTATATACGTACATTTATATGCAAATAAAATATTTTTATACAATAAAATCAAATTTTTATAATTTTTTTTTAAATATTTGTAAAGATATACATATGTATATGTATAACGCGTATATGCAAATATAGGGATATATTTTCTCTAGTACGTAAATATGTTAAATATATGTATATGTATGAACTCAAAATTATATATATACTACTTTTATTGACCTTTTTAATGCCAAAATATAGTACGTTAATTTCGTTTAAATAATTCATTCTTTTTACATTAAGTACAAGCCAAATATCGGAAGTAAAAATTGCTAATAAAGACCCTTAATTGCAATAAAAATTTGTAATTATTTTAATTTTATTTTAAATCAATTTTTTTGAAATTGCCTTCTGTATTTTTCTATAGTTCACTTCTTGGAATCCAATTTTCTATTTCCTTATCTAATAAATTTAATGAAGAAGAAAGGTTTATTTAATGAATTTTTAGTATTGCGTGCCAAAAATGTTTACAATTCTTAAATTTAAAATTGTATTCATATTGTTTACCTTCTGCCTTACTCTGTAATAATTTAAATTCGCTAATAACAGCCTCTAGATCACTTATAATATAATTAAATTCTGGAATGAGATCTATGGAGGCAATATCTTCATTGCTTGTAAAAGAGCTCAGTTGGAAAAACTTAAGACTTTAAGCCTTTTATCATTAATGTTGATTCGATCAAATATTTCGTCACATAGTTTTTGGTAAAACTTAAAAATATTGGTTTTTCTTGCTATACATTCTACTTCCGATATATTTTTAGAATTTTGCTATTTCAGCTTCATGATCTATGTACATATATATTTTTAATATCTTTTATATTAGAAGTTTCCTTGTAATTAGTATTCTTAGTCTTTGTTATTTGAATGTATTCTAAATAATTTGCACTAAAATTTCCTTTGTGTAACTCAGTAAAAATATAATTTAAGATCTTTCACTTTGAAAACACACATTTAATTTGTTTATTATACCTAATATGTATGTATATATATAGAACAAACATTTTATATAAAGTAGATTTTCAAATATTAAACCTTCTTGAATAACGCAAAATTTTACTAAAGTTGATATTATTTATTAATATTATAGTAGTCTTGAAATTTGATTGTGAAAAATCTGATGTAAAAGATAAAAAATGTTAGTGGTGCTAATGTCACAAAGAAGGGACAAAAGTGGCAAAAATTAATGGAAAGTTACAAAATTTAGTGCATTTTGAAAAGTCGCAAAAATGATTTTGGCTATTAGCTGTTTTATACCTTCTACGCAAACTCTTCCAAAGTGCTTGGCATTCGCTTCCTGCAATTAATTAAACACAATTTGTTGCATGGTTTTAATAATCATATACAAAATTTAACTTACTTCCCATTCCAATAGAGGTTGCTATTGTTAACCACACACCTTGCTTCGTATGATTATTTTTGTAACTGTTATTACCCATATCATACAAACATTCCCTGCCCGACTTTTTTATTTCTGAAATAAGCTTGAGTGCAACTGCATTTAACTCCATTGTAATATTTATTTAATTTTATTTTTTATATAAAAATATAACCAGCAGCTACGTTTTAAAACAAATAATACAAAACAAGTGATATGTATTGTATTATACATATATAAATATAATATGATGTGGCACCTCAGTTCAACTTTGCTTAAAAAATTGAAGTAGCTGGCAGCACAGTTCAATTGTTTCGAAACAAAAATTAAAATTAAACCAATTCAAGCTGAAATTGTTCCAAAGCAAGTTAACTCTCTTTCGCTCTCTCTCTCAACAAGAGAATCGTCAAACTACATATAAAAAAATCGTTACGCAACAAAAATGGGTGAATCCAGCTTTATTACGTACTCTTTCGATTTAAATATCAAACAGTATTTATTAATATTGCTTTTATAATTCCTAAAAAAATTGCTTTTGTTTTATTTTTCTATAAAAAACTTAAGAAGTTAACAATGCTAAAAATCTTGTATAAAAAATGCATACGCTTTGTTTACATTATTCCAAACGGTAGCCATAATTACAACAAAAAATATGTGTGTGAGACACAAAAATATTTCAGTGGCTTGTTAGTCGTCAACGAAGAAGGAGTGTAGCGCATGTTTTTGTGTTTTTTTAATTTTAAGAGATTTAGAAGAGAGCTAAAATTTTGTTTTCTTCACCGAGAAGTGTTGATAATAAGCTACATAAATTTATTCATGTTTAGACTTTATATGAATACCTATTTTTTATAGCATTTTAACTTCAGTGTATTTATCATTTTAAGTATTCCGCTCTTTTTACACACCTCTGTTCTATACACAAATTTTTGTGAAACACCATGTGTCTTGGATATTTCCGTATAGGTACGATAGGTTTTAGTAAAGTAGACATTTAATAAAAAATGTTTGTTCCAAAGTGAAACATGACTCATTATTTTAAATGGCGACCACCATAGTATTATAAATATCATCACATGTGGTTTTAACTAAGGCTGAATCATTACAAAATATGTATGTATGTAGGTATCTTAGTAAAATGTTTTCAGACACATGGCTACCGTAAGATAATTTTTCAGATTTTTGAAGAGTGTGAGCTATAGTCACGACACAAAAAATTTGGCTTACGATTCTCATTGCATCATCACCTCGTTAAAGTTATACTATATTTTCATCATTAAGTTTTTTTTTATAAAATTCATCTTTATTATAATATTAAATTTACATAAGCACCGAACTTGCGAGCCAATGCAAAATTTGTCAATTTTCACTCTTTCCAAGAAGAGGATATGGAGTTGTCATATCTACCCACTGTAAAAGTCTTACATCATTTTTCTATTCCTTTGCCAAAAATAAAAACACTTGTTATCCCTTTTTGTGATATAATTTCATATGATATACATAGAAACGCTTTTTGCTTCTACCGAAAATTTTGAGTTCACACACTTTAGCAGTACAAGTGCGATATATAAATTTGTCTCTTGAATGCTATTATTAAATCAAGAATCAGAGACCTCCCTAGTTATTTGCAATGTCCAATTTTAATGTTATTTAACCCTTTGTTGCACTTTATCATGAAAAAATTATTGATTTTATCTGGAAATGTGTTTTATTACCGTTTGTATATTTAGTGTTTGTATACTTATTTAAATAAAAAATTAAAATCTACACATTTTCAATTTCAAACTTAAGCGAAAACTTGCCGTCCAAAAGAATCTTTAAGCACTAGAACTGTTGAAGGATAACTGATCTTAAGAGCTACAGGAGTAAAAAAGCAAAGATTTTATTGTTATTTGAAGAAAATACTATACTTTATAAAACTGATTATCATACTTTGCGAAATTATACCTGTATAACAAGTAAAGCATAAAAATAAGTAGTGGTACTTGTAAGTACCGTCGGGCAATGAAGGGTTAAAGAAAAAATCATATGATTTAATATGATTAAAAGAAAGATAAATCAAGGTCAGAAAAAGCATATTTACATGAATACATTTTATAATAAAAAGGCATACATATGTACACTAGAGCATATTCCTATAAACGCACACTACTTTTTTTAAAAAAAAGGTAAAAATTAAACAAGAAAATATTTAGGGGGCTATAAATTTGTGTATTAAATTAGTTAAGACTTCACTTAAAATATTGTTTACAAAAAAAATTCATTTATACTTTAATTATTTTTTTTTTTACTTATTTTTCGATATTAACAGCCATTTTTAAGGGTATTTTCCTATAAACGCACTTTAATGTTTGGGCCATTGTAGCATTATTAACAATGTGTGGATGATCCTTTGTTATGGATTGTTTCAAAAATACGGTCTAGCATTGATTCCACTAATTTTTGAAGCAGATCGGAATCAATTTCCTCCCAGACTTGTTTAGTTCTTAGTTTCAGCTCTGTCACAGTCTTTATGCCTTCATTCTGGGCATTATTTGCATAAACTTTACGGGCCATGTATCCCCACAAGTTTTCCATTGGGTTTAAGTCCGGACTACAAGCCGGCCAGTCCAACAAAGGAATGCCGTGTTCATTGAACCAAGATTTCGATTGCTTAGAAACATGGATTGCAGCACTATCTTGTTGGAAAATGCAATTTTCATCCATTTTTTCGTCCATAAAAGAGAGAAGAGCATCTTCCAACAGTTCGTTATAAATCGAACTATTCATTTTTGTCGGAACAAAACAAATGTTCGACTTGCCAACTGCAGAAAACGCTGCCCAAACCATAACACTGCCACCACCGAAATTACGTTTTGACATCCGAACATCTTTAGATCTCAAATCGTGCCAATAGCATGAGTATGAGTCTGGACCGTCTAAATTAAATTTTTTTTCGTCAGAGAAAATTACTTTTTTCCACTCATCTGTCCATTTCATATATTTTCTTGCAAATTTTAGACGATTTTCTTTATGGTGTTTTTTTAGCATTGGTTTACATTTCGGCTTTTTCCATTTTATGTTTTCATCGTTTCGTAAAATGTGTGCAACTTGTTTGGAAGTCACAGGAAGATTAAATTTATTCCTTATTTGTGTGGAATTCAATTTGTTGCGGGTTGCTTCTTGTTTTATTAGATTAAGTTGTCTTCTTGTTAGTTTTGTATTACCCTTTGTTGATTTGCGAACTCCATAATTTTGACCTTTCTTAAAGAAATTTCGCACCACACTTTCCGAACGACCGATTTTACGTCCAATTTCTCTATTAGAGCATCCTTGGTCGTGATAAAAATTTAATTTGAATCTTTTCTTTATCGGACAAAAAAGTTCCCTAGGCATCTTTAAAAGTGATGAAATTTATTGATTAAAATAGGAAAAGTTACAGTAAATTGAGATATTACTATTAGAAACGTACCTTTGGTTGAAAAAAAAAACTAAAATTGATAATATTTTATTTTTGGTCACTTTTTTAAAAACAAATTTCGAGTGTGCGTTTATACGAATCTTCCACTTAAAATAGCACCAAGAACATTTGATCGCATAATTAAGGCAAACAACAAAAATAAGAAAAAAAAAATTGTTTACTTTTAAAAAGTACCGTTAAGTTGTCTCTCATTAAAATAGCTAAATTTTGCTTTTGAATGAGAACAACAAAGATTTAACAAAAATACAGAAAAAAATTAAGTGCGTTTATAGGAATATGCACCAGTGTATGTATTTATGTACATTAAGTTTTTCCTTATTTTTCAACTTTGTTTCGAGCGCAACTCCCTCTAAAAATATTCGTTATAGTTTAAAAATATGGTTGGCGCATCGCTCTTGAAATTTGGCTTAAAAACTTTAAAAATAAATTTTTAATATTTATGAAATTTTTTTTTTACATATACATACATATATGTATGTTCGTATAATAAAATAAATAAATATCTGACAATTAAAACCCTTCCAATCTACACTTACAATGTCTGTAGCGGTGGATCTTCACTTACAGTGCCTGTATGTCGGACCCACCCAACCTTCGCTTATAATATCTGTTACATCGGACGCATCTGACAGCATAGGCCAACGCTGTGTAAATGTAAATAGGAATTGTATACAGGCTTTGGCTGGGTCCTACTTACATTGTAAGTTGTCTCGGAACGAAGATGTATGTGGTAAAATTTTTACTGTGTAGTATCCGATTAGAATTAGTCTTATTCCTAACCTATTGCAAAATTAAATGTTCATCAGAGGCACATAACAAAGCTCACTTGCTTGCATCCGATTCCCAACACTATGTAAAGTTAAATGTACATTAGAAGCAAAAGGGAAAGCCGTCGCATTATCATCCGATTTGGATGGCTTAGTAGTATATAACATTGTTATTGTAGTTTTGATTATGAATTTCGTTTTTTTTGCTGCTATTTTGCCAATTGTTTTTTTTAAGTCCAAATTAAAATGGTTAAGAGAAAAGTGTTTTTTAAAGTGCAAGTGAACTAACCGTGTACGAGGTGTAGTATGTGGAGCAGTCTATATGAAATCAATTATGGCCTATAAGCTGGATTTTCATTATTGAATTTTTGATGAATAAATAAAATGAAAAAATAAATATTTGACAGTTAAAACCCATCAAACCTTCACTTACAATATCTTTAGCATTGGACCCATCAAATCTTCGCTTACAATGTTTGTTCCATCGAACTCATCTGACTGCCTATACAAACTTTAGATGGGTCCCACTTATATTGTCAGTGGTCTCGGATCAAATATGTATGTGGTAAAAATATTACTAGGTACTTGTATTATTTTACGTCAAAAGAGAACATTTGTTCACATAATGATAGAGTTTCCGATAATCACCTACAATTTGTACTATCAATTGCTTTTCTTCTTCATTCTTAGATAAAACTAAATTAAAACTATTCAATAGCTTAACTGCTTGTTCTGCCGAATCATTTCCAACTTTCATATTTTGAAAGATATTAAGGTCAACGTTAATGAAGTTTCCAAGTTTGAGAACTTTGTTCAAAAAGTCCGCTGGAGTATCAAACCTTTGAAAAAATTGATGTGCTTTTTGCGATCTAAAATATTCGATATTCTTGTTAAGATATTGGTTTATAACGCGAAAAATTATGACCGATCTTTTAACTCGGAATTAGTAGGATTATCCAGAGCTTACACCATACACTTTTTCGACTCATATGAAACCTTGGATAAAAGAAGGCCAACGCTGTTTCTGGAGTTAAATACCACAAATGATTACTTAATGGAGCCACAAGTTAACCTATAAAGAGATTTGCTTCTGAAAGCCGCTGTGTCTGAGTATCATTTTAATTATTACTAGCGTCTTATTAAATCTATTGAACTGTCTGGAGTGTCTGTCGGATCCTGTTCTGTATTGGTGCTGTGAAATTCTTTCTTTTGGTTTCTGGCTGTTGGATAATTTAGGGATTATTTATTCGCATTTATATAATTTCTAAGGATTCTAAAATTTACATTCCTGCTATCAGCTGATCGTTCTACTACGATAAATTTCGTCTGAGATTGCGCACGGTTGATTCTTATCTTTGCTTATTTATTCCTGGTAAAAAATTTTGGATAGCGCCAACAAAGCAATCATTTTATCATAATTTAATAACTTTGATTAGTTGTATTAATAACTTGCATTGCTTAAACACCAATTTCACAATAACTGGAAAAGATCGCATGTAAAATGTTGGCTTTCTTTGGGCAACTGCCATCTAAAATGTACATCACTTAAGGCACGTGAGGCAGATGCATTAATGTATACAAGAAAATCGCTACAATGGAATTGTACAATGGAATTGTTGTATCAATATTGATTTTTGCAAATTCTTTAGAAGCTGTAAGAGTGAGTTCGATGAGCTTAATAAGGATTTTTCATTACTGCAGTCCAAATTTTTCAGCCCTGGATATATGTACAAATATAGATGAATATTCTTTAAAGAACAAAAATAATTCAAATAAGGATCTTACAATTCCACCCACTGCAACTTATATGGATGTTGTGAGTGCGAATAGTATTACGCCTTCTTCGTAATCGAATGCAGCCTGTTTTAATGATAAAAATATTCCATCGATAGTTCTACGGATACGCTGCCTTTACCATTAAATACTGATGACTCTATAATGTTTAATCAGACCGTTTGTAAAGTCCTTAAAGCCGCTCCGTCAAGAAAAACTATATTTGTCTCACGATTGGCTTCTGATACTACATTGGAAGACGTTTTTTTCCTTTACTCCTCTTGGGAGCATAGAGCTTCCACAAAACATTTCCATCTTACACGATTTGCTTTGCCTCTTCCCACGTAAGATTGCTTTGCCTTAGTTCTTGGATAATTGTGCGTCGCCAGGTGTTTCTTGGTCGACCGCGATTCCTTGATCCTTGAGCATTACACTCAAGTGCCATCCTTGTAATACTACCGTGCTTTTTCCTTAAGGATCCATCTCCACTTTCTTTGCCTTACCTTCTTCTGTATGGGCTCTTCGTTTGTTAAATTCCATAGATCTATTTTGCTTATAGTGTTAGGCCGGAATATCTTGCATATGATTCTAAGGCACTTGTTGGTGAATACTTGTAGCTTTTGCGTGATAGTGTTAGACACAAGCCAGGTTTCCGTGCCGTACAACAGAATTGACTTTACACATGCGTTGAATATTCTGAGCTTGGTTCGCCTGGATATGTATGAGCTACTCCATACTGACTGTAATCGTCCAAATGCCGATCTTGCTTTGTTGAGCCTGTTGTTAACGTCTATTTCTGCACCGCCGTTTGTTGCCATTGTGCTTCCAAGATAGCAGAAGCTATCTACATACTCTATTGGCCGGCCCTGTAGTATGATGTTTTCTGTGCTGTTTTTAATTCTCATAGCTTTAGTTTTCTTAATATTTATCTCAAGGCCAACATTGCGAGCCAGTTTTTCCAGGTCATTTAATTTTGACTGCATGTTGGAGATCTTGTGAGAGAAGACAAATATCATCCGCATAATCCAGATCCTCGAGTTGTCGTGAGAGACTCCATGTTATACCTCTCCTTTGTGAACAGACTTCGCTCATGATCTCATAGTACAGGTGAGAGTGGACATCCTTGCTTTACTCCAGCGTTAGTATTGAATTGTTGGCTGATGCTCCCGTTGTGAAGAACCGAGAGTTCTGCATTCTCGTACATTGCTCGTATTATTCGTAGCGGTCCTTTTGATGGTATCGTAGGATTTCTTAAAGTCGACGATCAGTAGGTATAGAGGTGTACGCCATTCTAGAGACTGTTCTATTATGATGCGTAGGGTGTTGGCCTGGTCTACGCAGCTTCCATTTGGTCGGAAGCCTGCCTGTTCATCACGCAGTATGTTCTCTAGTTTGCTCAGAAGCCTTCCCTGTATTATGACTGCTAGAATCTTGTATATGGTGTTAAGCAGAGTCATTCCTCTCCATTTGTTGCAATCTTTGAAGTCGCCACTTTTAGGTAGTATCACAATGATGCCTTTCTTCCAAGTTGATGGTAGCCTCTCTTCCTCCCATGCTGATGTGATATGAGGCCGTAGTAATTCAGCTGCAATTGTAATGTGCGCCCGTAGGATTTCGGCTTGTAAGCCATCTTCGCTTTCAGCTTTATTATTCTTCAACTTCGTTATTGCCTCTTTTATCTCATTTAAACTGGCAGGGCTACATGCTATGTTCAAAGTATTTTACATAGGGCTGTTACGGTACATTTCGATGTCTTCATCTGTGTATTGCCTCTTTTATCTCATTTAAACTGGAAGAACTACATGCTATGTTCAATGTATATTGCATAGGGCTGTTATGGTACATTTCGATGTCTTCATCTGTGTCCGTTACGTTGCTAATTTGCTAGAAATGTTCCCTCCATCTTTGCATCTGTGCTTCACTATTCGATACAATTGCGATCAGTAACTGTCTGGTTCCGTCTACACTTTTTATTTGTGAGATAGCCGCTTCCTCTGCTGTTCTGGCTAGACCTTCTAGAAACTTCGTTTTGTCTTTTCGTGCAGCTTTTTTAACCTGTTTCGCCAGCTGTTGGTATTGCTGCCTCGTTACATTGTTGTTGTTTAGCTGCAACTTAAGTTCCCTCCTTTGAGAGATCAGGTTCCAAGTATCGTCTGATATCCATATTCTTCTATGTACGTGCACTACACCCAGTGTTTCCTCTGGACTTGATTGTATGTTGCTGTGATATCCACCCATTAGTGATGTTGGTTTATTGATAACTGGTCGCGTATTGCCATGGCCAATGCGCTCATGGTCGTGTTATTCTGGAGTTGCTGTAGGCGGAGATGCTTTCGTCTTGTGACTCCAATCTTTCTTCTTCGACAGTTCACTTTGAGCTTGATTTCGCCTGTGATAAGCTCGTGATCACTGAAGATGTCAGCGCATCTTTTATTTCTTACATCCGCCAAAGAACTTCTCCATCTTTTACTCACGCATATGTTATCGATCTGATTGCACGAGTTGCCGCTTGGCGATGTCCATATAGATTTATGAATTTGGTGTTGTCGCTTTCTATTTTCGTGTTGAAGTCACCCATGAGAAAGATGATATCTCCAGTTCGAATACTGCTAAGTGCCGATGTTACTTGTATGTAGAATTCATCCTTCTTAGCGTCTTCCGCATCTTTTGTCGGCGCATAGCACTGTACTATGGTGCTTTTTAATCAGGCCATTATCACACGTTCGGATATTGGTCTACATGTCTGAAGCGAGTTTTTGATTTTCTTCGATGTTATGATTCCAACTCCATTGGAAGACGTATTAGTTCTAAATTTGGTCAAAAAGTGGATGTTTCAATTAAAAAATTTAAATTTTGTGTTAAAAGGTCGATTACATCATTTAAAATTTCCACCTCATTTGATCACTTCGAATATATATTATTATTTTTATTGAACAAAACTATTTTTACAATTCATTAATTTGTCCTCAGCGCCTCTAAGGCATTATTGAGGAAACGTTGGCAAAAATTTTTATGTTTTGAACAGTAGAAACTACATATGTACATATGAATATTAGTTTCTCAGTTCAGAATTAATTTCATAAAAATAATATCATTTTTTTTTTAATTTTACATCAGAAGTGTTTCGAATTTTGAGTATAAATATTTCTTCAAATTAGATCCGAAAATTGAAATTCTATTGACATTTTTTATCTCATCCGGTAACTCATTGAATAACTTGCTTCCCGTGTAATCAATACGTTGTTTTGATTTTTGCAGTCTGCATCTTGGAAATCGTAAATTAGAACTGTTCCGAGTATTAAATTGATTCTGATTTTGTGGAAAAGAAATCGGTTGAAGTATAATATTATGTATAGATTCAAACACATAAGTTAGAACTTGATAATTATATAATCCATGAATTGTTAATATTGTCTTACACACATCTTTATATAAGGAAATTGTTGAAAAATTAAGAGGTAAATAATAAATGATTCTTAATGCCTTATTTTGCAGGCATTGAAGCGACTTAACTTGAACATTTCTTTTGTTATGAGCATAAACAACAGCTAAGTAATTCAAATGTGAATGAATTAGGGCTGGACATATCACTAGTTTAGCTTTATCATTTATTTTACGTTTTAATTTCTATAAAATTCCAATGGCAGGTGCTATTTTCTTTTTAATATTAGAAATGTGCAAGTCCCAACTTAAGTTAGACTGTAAGATGACTCCTAAATAGTTGACTGAAAGTGTCTCATGTATAGAATCGCCATTAATATTCACAAAAAAATTGTTTTCAATCGATCTTGGTACAAAACGAATGAGTTTAATTTTGTTAGAGTTTATTATTAACCTATTTAGGCGGGCAAATTTAAAAATTAACGCAGCATTCCGTTCAATGTTTATTTTTAATATTAACTCATTCTTGTATGGATACAATACGCGTATGTCATCAGCAAACATGTAAAGTTGACCCCAAAGGTCTATATTTTTAAGGTCATTTAAATAAATAGAGAATAAAAGGGGACCCAATCCACTGCCTTGAGGAACTCCATAAATCACGTCACTAACAAAACTTTTAGAATTATTTATTTCCACATATTGTTTTCTATTTGTAAAATAACTTTTAAACAGTAGTAGCTCACGACATTGAATACCATAACATGACAGTTTTTGCAACAAAATATCATGATCAACCAAATCAAACGCCTTTGTAAGATCAAAGAACATCCCAGCCACACCATTAAATCCTTCATCTAATGCTTTGCAAATGAATCTTACTACATTAACCACAGCATCTTCTGTACTTCTTCTTCTGTACTACTTCGTTTTCTAAATCCAAATTGATAGTTATATAATAGATTATTTTCTTCAAGATAATTTTGAAGTCGATCGTAAAATAGCTTTTCAAAAATTTTATCAACTGTCGATAAAACTGATACAGGACGGTATTTCCAAACATCATGTGCGTTGATTTCTTTAGGAATTGGAATTACTTTATGTATTTTCAAAACATCCGGATAAATTGATGTGTTGATCATTTTGTTAAAAATAGTACCAATATAGGCATAATTTCATCTTTACATTTCTTAACAAGCGTAACTGTTATATTATCATTACCAAAACTGTTGTTTTCTTTCAAATTCAATATAACAACTTCTAAATCACCAGCAACAATATAATTTAAGTTAAAACGAAGTTGTAAGGGAAAAAGAGTACGAAACAAGTTAAATGCATCATCTGGATAAACATCAATTTGTTGGTTAAGCTTTTGTACAGTATCAATGAAGAATCTATTAAAACAATTTGCCTTAGTTGAGTCGCACAAAATTCTTTTTTTTTTACTCGTCCAAGAGTATTGTTAATAAATCTCCAATATTTCCTAGGATCATTTTTTGTTTTTTTCAAGCTTTCAATATAATACTGACTTTTATGTTTGGTGATTGCAGCTTTAATCACTTTACTTATTCTTTTCAAAGATTCATTAATGTGCTGATTATTATTCGTTTTTCTTCTTTTAAGTAGCAGCTTTTCGTTCCACAATATTAATTTCTGAAGATTTTTATTGATCCATGGTGAAATCTCAAACTTTAACAATTTTTTACTGTTTATGATAGTACTTGAATGTTTTGTAGCCTCATTCACAATATTAATGAAAGTAGTGGTAAGCTCAGAAGCGTTTAATGAAGAAAATTCTTTTGGTAAATTATAATGCAGGTATTCCTTTACTTTATCGTAATCACAATGAATTTTTGTATTCTGAATAGTGCTTTTATTATATTTTCATTAACAATTTTACAACAGAGTATATTATGATCTGACAATCACATTCAATTGCATCTATCGAAATTATATCAGGAAAATTACTGAAAACATGATCAATACAAGAACTGCTCGTAGGCCTAGTCATTAAATTGTGAGCACTGTGGCAGTCAAAGCCTTGAAATATTGATAATAAATCTTCAGAATGAGAATTTTGAAATAAATCTATGTTAGAGTCTCCAACAATCACAAGAGGTATTTGGCCATAATCGTTCAAAGTTTTGTCAATTTTATCAAAAAAATTAAAAGCATTGCACATCTGTGATCGATAAAATGAAATAACTCGTAGAGATTTGTTTGCAACTTTAAAATTGTTTAAAGTTATAACTAAGCATTCAAAAAAATTATTACTTTCACTCATTTCCACAGAAAAATTCAAAAATTCAAATTCATACCCAGGTATATTATATATTTGAACAATATTTTTATCAAACCATGTTTCTTGTAATGCAATGACATCCGGCAGCTTTGACATAGAGGATAATAATGTTTTAAACTGATTAAATTTTTGAAGAGATGAAGCATTTCTGATGTTAAAACTTATTATATTAAAAAAGTTAAATTTTAAATTGCGTATATAATCATTAAATTCATTGAGTTCTTTAAAATATTTATTGTTAATCATAAAATTAGAAAAAAAAAGTTTAAAGATTAGTATAGATACATATCATGTAATAACTTAAATAATCTCAAAATATGATTCTTAAGCCGCAATAACCTCCTCAAGATCATCCGTATCTGTTTTGAACTAAAGATCTTCGTTTCCAATTATTGTTTGTTGTTGCATCATAAAGCAATCTGTCAACATCGTCTTCAGTTTTTATTATCTGCTGCCTAGAAAAATTATTTTTCTTGCAAATTCCATTTTTGACATAAGCATGTTGGTAACCAATGTTTTTCAACGATTTAGCATGGTTCCAAAGTCTTAGAGTTTCAGTACTAAGAAAGACAAAAATAAAAACTTCTTTAGTCTTTTAATTTTCCTTCAACTTTGTTTTCGACGACATTAGCTTATCTTTAATTTGTTTTGACACAAATTTCACTTAATTTCATTTCATTTAATTCTGAAATACTCTGTAACGATACAACATTTATCATCGCGATCGTGCATCCCATAGTTGCGACGTTCCTGTAGCGGTATCCAGTATATTATCATCTGACTTTTTTGAAAATGAATTGTTTCTTGAAATTGAATTTATATGTGTTATTATTAGAATAAAAAGAAAAAGAATATTCATCACATGCTCTTATATTCCTCTGTCCTCTTCACAATCTGTATCAGCGTTGAAAAAATTGTTATAATGGTACTTTTTTGGTACAATTTCAGACTCAAAAGTACGATAGTACATCAATTACTCATTTGGCACAATTTACGAACTTTCGCAGTTAATTTTTTTAATATATTTTCCCTAGTTTATCCTTTATGTGCAGTTTCTGGTCTTATTCAGGCAAAAGATTAGTTAAAGTCATCAAATTTGCTGCTTTATTTATTTATTTTACGTTTAAACATGTACTTATACCTTAGTGGTTTTTTTAGCCCTCTGCAGCTGTTTTGCACAAATTGTAACAATTGCACTGACGTGGAGTCATGGATTATATATTGTCTAAATTTATGTTGAAAATTTCGTGTTGTCTAATATTATACCGATTTTAATGTTGTTTTTAACTAAAACACATAATTTGCTTAATTTTAAGCAGAAATACAACTTTTCTAATAAAAATGATTACTTTTGAACAAAAAGTGCTTAAAAGTCAACTACATATGCCCAGATAACTGAAAAATGTTGAATATTAAGCATATTTGGCTAAAAAAAATTAAAAACGTGTAAACACAATTGTCGAAAAAAAAACCTTAGTGTAAATAAACTTCAACAGACGTACGTTTATAAATAAACTTAAATTTGCATTTTATACATAAAAATAATAAAGTTTATGTTTCCAAAACAAATAATATAACTGGTCCCGAATTAAAAGACGGAAAAAGATTTAAAAAGCATTCTTACGTTACGGAACCAATACAACTGCTTTTCTGGTAATACCGTTTTTTTTTTTTCACCAAAGGAAATTTATCTGTGTGTAGAAAATTATTATACGAATTGTGTTTTTTATTATATTCCCCTATTGAAATCTTTAGAAAGCTTATTAAATGATGAAAGATTTTTAGCAAATTTATCACATTATGAATACTGAATTTAGTATTTATTGCAACTGACTATAGTTTTATTATTTCAACAAAAGAATATTTACTGAATGTCAATAGACTGGTTCTACAATCTAACGGAACAGATGTGGATGACGAAGAAGTTCTGAGGTATATCTTAAGAGATTAAAATACTTTAATGATTTTGAATAGTGATGCAGTTTAGAAGCTAAATTCCATATCTAACACGCTTAAATTTTATTTATTGGATAAAGATCTTATGAAGATTCAAGTTCCAAGTGGTTTCTGAAAACTCTCTGTTATTCATAGAAAGTATAATGCAAGATATTAATTTCAACAAGTTTGCACAAAACAACGGCGGGAATATTAAAGCAAAAAGTAGTTTATATTTTTGACGATAACGCAAATGAAACCTTCAAAAATAAAAGCTCAGAACTTCACAAAAAATCGGTTCTTAAGCCGCCTAGGATTTCTTTAACAATTTTGAAATTGCTTGGTAATATATGTATATCGAGATGAAATTATAAAAAGGCCAAATTGAAAACAGTAGAAAAACCGTTGTGGTTGACGAGTTACGTGAAATATCGTATTGTATTCCAGTGAGCGTTTACAGAGACATTGCTCAAAAATCATCTAGCAAGCTCCAGATTCTTTTATAGAAAGATATGCAGAGGGTAATATATATATAATGTTGCATACTCCAGTTTCCTTAATCGCTACCATGAGGTCAGATGGTAACATATTAAAAAATAAGAAATGTATGTATATTCATAGTTTTTAAAATATTTTTTATGCAACTGGAAATACGGTTTAATTGTTACGATTTTCTGTTAAATATATATAATTAAACATTTACAGGCATTTTTATTAAGAGCGCGTTGAATATTAAGCAGATTAATTCCAAAAATTTGATAATTAAACATAATTTGCGTAGAATTTTTGGACATATTTTGTTCAATATTACAACAATTTGTTCAAAAATTACCAAAATGTTAAAAAAAAATTTTAATTTTAGGCCGAAAATAGTCAGTTAAGTGTTGCTCACTATTATCGAATTAATTTTCAACAAAAGTGATTTAGAGCAGGGGTGCGCAAAAAGAGAGAAACACTTAAAATGATAAATACACTGAAGTTAAAACGCTGTAAAAAATATGTATTCATACATAGTACAAACAAGCATAAATTTGTGTAACTATTATTAAAATTAAAAAAAGAACACAAAAACGTGCGCTACACCCTTTCTTCGTTGAAGACTAACAAGCCAATGAAACATTTTTGTGTCTCACACACATATTTTTTGCAGTGTTGTCAACTTTTTATGATCCTACTCAGAAGGCGCTAAAGAGGGCTAAATTATAATTTATGTAACTATTTGTTATCAGAACGCGCTGTAAAAAATAATTAACAATATTTAAAACAAAGAATATACTGACTTTCTAAAAAAATCTATTATTCAAATATTCATTTTTACAGAAATTTTTAAATTATTTGAGCGATTGATTAATAAATAAGATTAAAAACGATTTAGAACAAAACAACAATTTAAAATCTCTTTCTTTAATTTTGAGTTCCAGTGTAAGATAAAGAAAATACCTATCAGAGCTGCTGTTAGATAGGGATGTGTTCTTCTCCACTGCTGTTTAACGTTGTCCTCGATTGTGTGTTGCAACGTGGTATAACCAGGGAACTTAACACAAAGTTGAAAGATCTGGATTACGCAGACGACATCTATCTTCTGGCTCACAGACATTACGAGATGCAAGAAAGCTTGATTCTATACTGGCGGAAATAAGCCCGATCTGTAGGCTTGCAGATAAACATCTCCAAACCCCAAATTTTGGGAATCAACGCTAATAATTCATTGATATTTCAAATTGGAAACCGCAATTTGAGAGATGTCCCGTCTGTATGGCTGAGTTCCAGAACGTCATTTGCAAAGCAACTGAACAACGTCATTCGTTCTTAAACGCAACTATACAAACTTTTACAAAGTCATCCATTCCTAAATGTATTGTAAAAATTTTAACTGCGCAAACAAAAGCAAACTGTGTAGTATAACTTTTGACGTTGCTTTTTGTTTACAAATTGAAATAATTTTGTTTACATTGATTTAATAATAGTGTTTTTTATGGAAACAGCAATTGTTTACAAAATGAGGATGATTTCGCCTCCAAAAAAAAGAAAACATGAAAAAGGATTGTTTTATGGGAAAAGTGCTGACTGCAACAAAAAGCGTTTTCAAATGTAAAACTGTACAAAGTTCTTTTTACAAAGCAACAAACAATGTAGTTTGCTTTGTATCGATATGGTAGTAAAACTGTATCGCTACAAAGTATTTTGGCGTTTTGGAATTCAGCCTTTGCTTTCACGGAAGTATCCTCACGGCTTCCGACGGTTTCAGGGCTGATATTCAAAACAGATTGAACCTAGGCAGTCAATCTTTTAGCTGACTGAATGCTATAGGGCGTTCTCCACATATATTTCTAAAAACGAAGATTAATTTCTTTAACTCGTTTATGAAGCCTATTTTTGTATAGTTGCGAGTTATGAAATGCGGCTGTGATTGTGATAGATGTCTATTCAATTCAGGCATTTATAAAACGCTGTCTAGAGTATCTTTGAACATATTCTGCACAAAAACAACATCACACCAAGCTTCTGTAATGAAGAAAATTGTGAGAAGAAAATGGATATGAATTGGGCATATTTTGAGGAAATCAAACTACGATTTAGCAAAACTAGTCATTGAATGGAACTTGTAGGATAGACGAAGAATCAGAAGTCCAGCGCTTTCCTAGAGACGACATATTGAAAGAGAAGCTATTTATCATAAAATGACTTGGAGTCAGATTATATAAAATACCAACTATTATCCAGAATAACGTAATTTTCGCAGCATGAAGTATTTTAAATCCATAGCTTATATAAATTAATGAGCTTATTGAATTAAGTGACCTTCTATTTCTTACAAAAAATTACAAATAGAAAAGAGCTAACCTAGCGCTTTTTTTTAAATAAGCGCTAAAGGGAAAAATGCGACTTTTTGATAGTTACAACGCGCTAAATATAGCGCGAAAGGCGCTAAATTGGCAACACTGATTTTTTTGTAATTGTTTTTGCCGTTTGAAATAATGTAAACAAAGTCTATGAATTTTTTTATACAAGAAATTTTAGCTTGTTAATTTATTCCAATTTCTTCAGTTTTTTATAGAAAAATAAAACAAAAACAATTTTTTTTTGGAACTATAATAGCAATATCAATAAATACTGTATGATATTTAAATTAGAAGAATATGTCATAAAAGTTAGCGATACAATTGATTTTTGCTAGGATTTCTGGTAGGATTTTTTTTTAGCAACCCTGATTGTAATATTCACGAAGAGAATAAATTGTTCGTGATCTGAACAATATGGATGAGCGTCACTGGTGTAGAGTGTAGTATGATTGATTTTTTTAATTCAAATTGCACGAAGTTACACATAAAAGAGTTTTTGTGGTGTCTGTTAGAGTACACGTCAGTTACAGAGGGTTAAAGATATACTTTTAAAGTATAAATGAACGTCTAAGTACAAATGTTAATTTTATTATTATAAAAATGAATTTTTATTTTTTGTTTTTTTGTGCTCTTAATATAAAAAATTTTAAAATAATATTTAAAAAAATGTTTTTGTACAATTGGGGTCGAAGAAAAACAATTTTATGAGCATCTGAGTACAATTTTGATGTTCTCATTTTGCAACCCTGATCTGTGGGCTATAAAAAATGTTACATGTTCTGCCAATGAGAATGATTCTTTAATAATAATGGGTGATTTTAGCATGCCTTCAATATCTTGGAATCATTTGGTTGAAGATGGATATTATGTCCAAACTTCAAGCAACGATGTCTGTACTGACTTTTTAAACAGTTTGTACGATATTGGCTTTTTGCAAATTAATGGCGTTTTCAATGATTATGCACATAAGCTAGATTTAATATTTGCAATAACAAAGATGACTGCAAAATAAACCGATCTGATCCTCTTACGACTCCTAAGATATATATCGCCCTGCTATTGATTACTAGTTGTTTTGAAATGAAAAAATCTAATTTTCTTTGTATTGTAAAATCATGTTATCTCAATATGAAACGATAATGAAGCAAAATCATTATTAAAAAATGTTGATTAAACCTTGTTTTATTTAATTTTACAATAATTTTTTCTGTGTGCATACATATTATTTTAATAATAATAATTTTGATTTTAAATGCCAACTACATTTAAGCCAACTCACTGCTTTCCTTTATCGTTCGCATGAAATACGATTTGGAAATGAAACCAACGATCAATTATTAAATAAATGCACTCTAAGTGTAATTTTCAATAGATTCAAACATTTTCTACTTAATTTAATAACAAATTCCCTGATTAGGTCAGAACCAGTTTCTGGATTAAGCAATTGATTGGAGTATCTCCAATGCTTATTGTAAATAACTTGAAAGCATTTTTTCTGGATAACTTAGAATTTTTAAGGTGAGGTTTAGCTGTCTTATATATTGGGCATGCATACGATAAGGTTGATATTAGCATACTCTTGTATTTATATTAATTTTTTTTATGTTGAGGCTTCAACGATAACTTAGTATCGACTACATAGCTCTTATTACTTTGAGAGATTTATTGCAAATGGCAAAGTATTATTAATTATTAATATTAGATTTTTGACTAAACAAACACCTACATAGGTATTTAATATCTCTTTGGATTTGTATTCGTTCATTATTTAAACTCAACTGGTAGTTCGGTAAACGTTTTGGGGCGTTATTAAAAGAGAAGGGAAAAGGGATTATGGCAGGAGTTTTTTTTGTATTAATTTGTATCTCCTATTTTTGAATATATTTTGCACAAGCTTCAAATCCATTTTCTTTAGTAATGCCTTTAAAAGCTTGTTGAATTTTATAAGGGTTGTGTTATCTTCGCGGATTGCGACTTTCATGTACTTTGGTGAAGTAAAGTATTGTTCCTTGTGCTTGACTCGCAGTTGTATTCTTAGGGGAAGATAACGTATTATTAACCAAAACTACGAATATTCCTTCTGTAAAAAATCTGCATAATTTAAATAATAAATTTATATATGTACATATAAGATCATTCTGCCAAACAGTATCAAAAGCTTACTTCTTATGTTTATTTTCTTTATCCGATCATGATGACGCAGAATATATTTACAAAACATTAGACGAGCTAACAGATAATAATAACAAACAAGTAATAATTAATACCGACTTTATTAATCTAATAAATAATATTAATAAATTAATTAATACAATTTCTAACTCCATAAGGAAGGATACTTTTATTCTAAAAGAAGACATAGAAATATTGAGAAACAAGGTTAGATTAGCAAAGGAAGCAATTATAAATATTAAATATGCCATACATAATTAACTCGTATTTGTTAAACAAAAAAGAAATGAACTTTGTAATTAATCAACTAAAAAAAGAAAATATGCTTTTCAACAACATAGAAGATGCTTTAGAATTATCGAAAACAAGTGTATTAAGCAAAAACACAAATATTTTATACATTATTAAAACTCCAATTACAAGTGAAACTTTATATAAAGAGCTTATTGTAAAACCTATTATAAAGAATAACTCTATAATAAATTTAAATTTTACAGAAATTTTTTTTAATGGAAATGAAATTTATGCAGTAAAAAGTAATTGTATAATTTATAATAAAATCAAAATTTGTAATAAAATGTATTTATCAGATCTAAGTAATGATAATTGTATAACAAAAATTATATTTAATAAACAATCCACATACGCAAAAAGCAATGTTCATCATATTCCTTGTTTTGAAGAAATTACAGACGGGATAATACTCCTGAATGATGTTAGCAAAATTGTTTCAACTTATAAACTAAATTGAACATTTATAATTAAATTTAACAGTAGAACAATAAAAATAGATTACCAAATATATCAGAGCCTGGAAGTAAATCAGATGACACCAATTCCAGCCCTAATGCAAGATACTCCAATAGAACAAAAAACCTTAAACCTATTGTCATTAGAATCGCTTCAACAGTTACATCTTAACAACATAAAGACAATACATATAAAAAGAGAAACGTGGATCAGAAACATTGTTACATCACTAACTTTCTTATGCACCGTTAGCCTTACAATTTGGCACTGAAAAGATCACAAAAGAAACCTTAAATTTAAATATATTTAAAATTAAATTTAAATATTTCAGGTCAGCTTACCTAAGCAAATTAGCAACAAAAAGTAATAAACTTATGTTGCAATACATTTTAACATAATAAAAATATTGCTGACTCTGCGTCTGGGTGGAGTTTATTGAATTTAGCATTATTTATTATTTTAAGTAAAAATATAATTTAGATGCAGTCCTTTGTAATTAACAATAAAAAATTGTGTAATTAGCAATAAAAAATAAAGGACGCTTCAGACAGTAGTCTGAAGCTAATTAAAAAAAAAAACTATTTAAAAAAATGATAGTCTAATTTATATAAAGGAAAACATTTTTTGTGAATTTTAAACTGATTTTTGGCAATGAGTGAAATAAAAAGAAAAATACGTAAACTATTTCTTTTAAATGCATCATTTGGGCATTTATCCGAGGTTTTTATAAATGCGTGATTTGAGCATTTATACAAGTTTTCGTTTAAATTATTCTCCGCTTACATACATATATGCGTAAAAAATTGGACTTTATAACAGCGCACTTAAGTGTGGACTTCCGTATGTATTTTTTTATATGCTTTGGGTTATTGTTTTATTGGAAGCAAAAAGACCTTTTTTGTTCACATTTTGTAATCCAATACACGTCGCTAAAATTGTTTACAAACGGCGAAAGGAACTAACTTTTTCTTTTTTGCATAATAATGTAGAAAGTATTTCTAAATGCATTATCACCATCACAAAAAATACATACACATATATCTGCATCCCAAGTGGAACAACGGTAACTTCTCTCAATAAATGAACTGCACCCCATTCTATTCTTATATTCATTGGAAGAGACCTAGTGTTTAACGGCGGCTCCAACCGGCAAACACATTAGTTAGATAAGTTTTTCATAACTTAAATACTCATAACCGATCGCTTGAAATGTTATAAGTTGTCAGATGGTTTGGCTTGAAACGAGGACCGTTTCGTTCGTGGTCGGTTGTCTTAACTACCATATCACAGGGGCACACAACATCAATAAAAGCATTAAAATCATAGGTTCCTCTCTATATAATATCTTTTATAAAATTTCCTTTTTTTCATTCAGGTGTGGATTTATAAGCTAAGGTCACTGGACAATCTTTATGGCCAAATACACAAGAAATACTGCCATCTGAAAATGCATACAGAAGTGTGATCATGCCGTGTTAGGACGGTAAACGCAGCTCCAAGGTGGAACAGCATACGCTGACAGATGAATGATTAATGGGTAATTGGCCGTTAATATGTAAACTCTGGATACTAGGCGTCCTCGAGCTTCAATAATTTTGCCTTCATGCAACACACCGGGTAATCCTGGGTAATCCTGCAGGTGACATCCTGACCCGAGCATAAATGAAACAGTATGGTTTTAAGAAGCCATAAAAAAGTGATGCCTTGTTAAAGGATAAAAATATGGTTAGACGCATAAGTTGTGTGTGACATATATTAACCTTTTAGAGCACACAAACAAAATGTTGGTCAATCATACTTGCCTGCCTATCAGCCCTTTTTTAAAATAGTGTGAATTGACAACAATGCACTCAACCTGTTTTCTGGTATGTACGTATATTCATTTTATTAAGGTATCTATTGCACACTTCTTTCTTGTGTTCTCCACACGCACTCACCACATTTCTAGCATATAGTGTTTGTCATTCTATGCTTTTAATAGGGGCAATAACCGCAAATCTTTGTTTTATTTGTATAAACTCATAAGTTAAAGCATTAAATATATATGTAGGCGAAACCAATTTTTACGACAACTGACATATAAACAGCTGACACTGAACCTCGTACAAACATTAAAATTTTTACCACAAATAATGACTGATGTCAGTTTTGTAACTGAAATTGTTCCTAAAATATATACATACATAAATGCTACTTATCATCATTCGCCTTGTATTTTTTTTTATTTATTTTAGAGCTTCGTTTCCAGATCGATATAAAGGGTCAGCCATCTAACGTTTTTTTTAACTAGTGCTTATTTCGTGAATGGTAACACTTAGCTCATGCCTGATTTGACAGATAATTAGTTTTATCCTTCCGCTGAACGAATGTGGTTGTGTATACGCTTGAACTTCGCTTCGCTAAGTGGGCCTGCGATCGACTTACAGAAGATGCCGATTTTGCCAAAAAAAATTATCTTTTCAGATGAAGCTCATTTTGATCTTGGCGGGTATGTGAACAAGCAAAATTGTCGCATTTGGGGCACAGAAAACCCGCACGTTTGATGCGGATTTTGGTCCAGAGACATAATTGGGCCATTTTTCTTCGAAAATGAGCAAGGAGTGACCGTTACAGTCAATGGCGATCGTTATCGGGCCATGTTGAACGAATTTCTGTTCACAAAAATTTAAGAGGAGGATATTAGCAACATTTGGTTTCAACAGGACGGCGCTACGTGCCACACAGCCGAAGCTACACTCGAAATTTTGCGCCCTGTTTTTGAAGATCGCATTATCAGCCGCAGAGCTGAAGTCGTTTGGCCACCTCGGAGCTGCGATTTGACTCCGTTGGACTATTATTTGTGGGGTGCCGTCGAAGATAAGTGTTACGCCAACAAGCCAGAGACAATTGACAATTTAAAGGACAATATTCGTGAAGCCATTGGTGAAATACAGCTGCGTACAATCGATAATGTGCTTAAAAATTGGACCGATCGTGTAGGTTACTGCATGGCCAGCCGAAGCAGCCATTTGAATGAAATTATTTTCCATTATTAACCGGAGGGTTGTACTTTCAAAAAAAAAAAAAAACTTGAGAAAATATATAATATGTACTATATTCACTATACATATTTGTTACTTTTTACTAGTTGCAATTATTTATATATTTTATATTAAGTTTACTTTAATTGATATGATTGATTATAATTAATTGTAAGATGTAACGCCCTCTTTATTTCAATTGTAACCTTATTAAATATCATACATTACATTATAAGCAACTATGTAACACCTTGAAAGCCAACAGTACGATGGAAGAACCTACGAATACTAATGATGAGAAGAACAACGCTGCTGATGATTCCATAGACCCTACGAATCCTATGCAAATTGCCTCCGAATCCTTCACCTCCACTACAGCTACAATTCCTATAATGGAAGCTACAGTTTCTCCTCCAGGTCTCGGCTCTAACCTACATATGACAACATCTGACACTAGCGCTGCTTGTATGCTTGAAAATCATAAGACAGAAGCTAAGAAATTAGATGACGAAATTGAAATTTTACACCGCCGCTACGAAATACTACGTCTTCGTAAAGAGATCGAAACAATGGAACATGCGACAGACACTACTGTACCACATCGTGTCGTAAATTTCCAAGGAATTGAGAATGCTATTATAAAATTTAGTGGCGAAGATCGGTCGTTTGGAATTACAGAGTTCTTCCAAAATCTTGAAGAGGTGTTAGAGCATGTAAAAGCTGATGAATTGCTAAAATTTTAAACCCTCAGAAATTCTCTAACTGGATCAGCTCGCTTGTTGCTTGGTAGAGGAGCTTTGACCTACGCAGATCTTAAAGCAAAGCTACCTAAAGAATTTGGACACACAGTAAGTCGTCATGAGATTTATAATATTTTGCGCCAACGCAAGAAAAAACCAGATGAAAGCCTCCGTCGGTACATTATGAAGATGGAATCGATTGCCCTCCGTAGCGATGTAAGCGACTTCGAGCTCGTATCTTTTATTCAAGAAAGTATACAAGGGTGTGTGGCAGACTATATCCCTTTCGCGGCTGTAAAACAATGGATGACATCAAAAATGCTATTCTTATGTATGAGCAGCGACAAAGCGTAAGAGGTGGTGGCGAAAACCCTACAGGTGTAACAGAAAAAACAACCGAAGTAAAAGCAGTTGCTCCTAAAACAAACAACGAGGGAATACGCTGTTATAACTGCTCAAGAATGGGGCATATAAAATTACAGAGTCCTTATGAGGAGCGGCTCGTTGGTGTTTGTTTTAATTGTTGGCAGTCCGGACATAACAACAAATCATGCAAGAATGCCCAACGCATACAAAAGTTAAAAACTACTATCGCAGCTGTTACCCAATGTGACTTAGCCGGCGAGGACACAGATATTTTATATTTTATTAATAAGGTATGTTTAAGGTTTGTTAATGTAAATGGTGAACATAGTAATTATAAAATTATTTTGTCTTTTTTCGATACTGGCAGTGCGGTAAATTTGGTACGAAAATCTGAAGTAGCCTTTGACATTAGAGCAATACCAGGATAAATAAATTTGGAAGACTGAGGTCTGAAATATCGTTTGGGAATCAGAATCATTTAATTACTTTACTTGTAGTCCCGGACAATACTCTACCGGTTCCCTTACTTTTAGGTCGTAATTTTCTCTCTACATTTAATATTAGCTTACGTTATGTCAATAGACCAATGAAATCGGACAATAAATATGTTTTTAGGGATCATAATATCTTTGATAATTTGTTTTTATGTGCGATGAATCCTGGGGAGCCTGAGGGGATATTACGGGGTATAATAGATAATTTGCCTTTGTGCTTTAGAATTTGGTCTGGATGATTTTATTAATTGTGATGTATCTGAGACGAATGTACTACAAGCATCGGCAGAATTCGAATTTGTTTGGAATCAGATTTTGGCTATAGACGTTCGTTCTGAGTTCGATGAATTGAATATAAGCCCGGCATTAGGAAATACTGATAGGAACATAATTAGAGATATAGTGAAGAAAAAATACCTGGAACCGAAGGCTGAAGTATGCTCCTTTGATTGCGAAATGACTATTAGATTGAATAGCGATGATCGTCTTTATTTTCGGCCTCGTACGTTACCTGTCTGTGAGCGTATTGCTCTGAGGACGATTATCGATGAGTTCTTGGAAAAGGGGATTATCAGACAAAGTGAATCGCCATATGCTTCTCCAGTTGTGATGATCTCCAAAAAAATGGGGAATATCGTAAATGTGTGGACTATCGGGCGTTTAACAAGATCACTGTCCGTGACAATTATCCGCTAACACTTATTGAGACATGTTTGGAGTATTTGGGCAATAATAGGTATTTTTCTACGTTGTATTTGAAAGATGGGTTTTTTCATGTGAAAATGGCTGAAGAGTCGAGGAAGTATACGTCATTCGTGACACCAGATGGGCAATACGAGTACAATTGTATGCCATTTGGTCTGAAGAACGCACTTGCAGTCTTCCAACGATGTATACATTGCACTCTACGTGATATGATTGAAGCGGGGAAGATAATTGTTTACCTTGATGATATATGTATAGCGACGCCAAACTTTAAGACCGATTGTTGTGTCTTAGCCGAAGTTTTGCAACGCCTAGCAAGTTTAGGTCTAGAATTAAATTTGAAAAAATGTAGTGATGCACACTTACGGACTCTCGCACAGTACTCTCACTCCGCTAACTTCAAACAGTTGCAATAGCGTCTTGGGCTATTTTCTTACTTCCGGAAATTTGTGAAAGATTACGCGAGAATAGTAAACCTTTTTAGAAACTGCTTAGAAATGGCGACGTCTATAATTTTGATGAATCTTGTAGACAATCGTTTTATGAACTGAGGGATAAATTGACTAGGCCACCGGTATTGGCTCTGTATAATCCGAAACATGAAACCGAATTGCATACAGATGCAAGTAGGGTAGGCTTTGGGGCTGTATTATTACAAAAACAGGGGGACAGGAAGTTCTATCCTGTTTTCTTTTTTTCTAGGGCAACTACGGCGACAGAGTCGAGAAAGTTTCGAACTTGAAACCTATTATTCATGTTATGAATCGTTTCGACATTTATTTGAGGGGCATTCCTTTCAAGATAGTTACCGATTGCAATGCTCTGGCACTAACTTTGAACAAGAAGGATATCAAACCGAAGATCGCTAGATGGACTCTACAGATGGAACAGTACGATTATAGAATACTACATCGGAGTGGGATTAAAATGTGTCATGCTGATGCATTAAGCAGATGCCATGAACGGACAACGGAAACTAATGACTGCTCTTACTCTGTTCTGCATAAAATCCAGATGGGTTCAGATGGAACTGTGGTGATACTACGATAGGAGGGCCTGTGAGGGCCGGTGAAAAACCTGCTCCCGATAATATCGAACATCTAGATTCTACTGTTCTCCATGGCGATTTAACGGACGCTTGTGACGTGAATGGAAAAGATTTTAATATACCGAATGTTATACCATGTAGAACTGTTAATGTTTCTGATGAGGGCGATCGTAACTTGATGACATATGCCACACAGAGTAGGGATACCGAAATTGCGTCGCTAAGGACACGGTTGGGGAAGAATAATTTGATAGGATTCCGACTAATAGACGGCATAGTGTTCCGGGAAGACAACAAGGGAGATTTACTGTTATATGTCCATGGTGAGTTGGAGGAGAACGTCATTAGATTAGTACATGAGAAAATATGTCACATGGGAATCAAAAAGACATACCAACGGTTCAGGAGAAACTATTGGTTTAGGAATATGAAGTGCAAAGTCGGGCATTTTATAGAGAATTGCATACGGTGTATTATGTGCTCCCCTCCCGTTAGAATACATGAACAGAACTTGTACAGATACCTAAGAAACCTGTACCATTCGATACGTTGCACATCGACTATTTTGGTCCACTTCTCTCAGTAAATTCTCAAAGGAAGCACATTTTAGTTGTAATTGATGCTTTTACGAAATTTGTCAGACTGTTTGCGGTAAAATCGATAAGCACAACGGAGGTCATTGCTTGCTTGGATAAATATTTCATAATTACTCTAGGCCTAGACGAACTTGGGAACTTGGGGAACTTGTTTTACTTCTTCTGAGTTTAGCTCATATCTATTATACAATAATATTGACCATGTTAGAATAGCAGTTTCATCTGCACAGGCGAATGGACAAGTGAAAGAGTGAACAGGGTACTTCAGGTTATGCCAAGTAAGGTAACGAGCCCTTTGAACCATGTCGACTGGTCGCGAATGTTAACGGAGGTTGAATTTGCTATTAACAATACAATTTATTCTTCTACTAGACAATCCCCTAGTAAGTTGTTATTTGCTGTTGAACAGCGTGGTGTAACTATAGATTTTTTAACAGAATACTTGGAGAAAAACACCTCAGGGGGGTATATTCGTGACTTAGGACAAATTTGAACGGATGCGGCTATGGCCATTCAGAAGTCTCAGGACGATAATTTAAGATACTTTTTGAATAGGAGCAGATCTGCTAAATATTATAGGGTGGGTGATTTCGTTGTTGTTCGATATAACGACACGACAGTTGGAACCAATAAGAAATTGAACGATTTGTTTAAAGGACCGTATGTCGTAGACAAAGTTTTAGGTAACGATCGATATATTATTAGGGACATCGAAAACTGTCAAATTACCCAGCTGCCATACGATGGAGTAATAGAAGCTTCAAGATTATGAAAATTGATTAAATGAACATTTGATTGAGGACAATCAATGGTCAGGATGGCCGAGTTGTAATATACTATATTCACTATACATATTTGTTACTTTTTACTAGTTGTAATTATTTATATATTTTATATTAAGTTTAGTTTAATTGATATGATTGATTATAATTAATTGTAAGATGTAACGCCCTCTATGTTTCAATTGTAACATTATTAGATACAATACATTACATTATAAGAAACTATATAACAGGTGCAGCCAACACCTAAATGTAAAGGTTGGGCATGCGCGTCGCTTTATGTTAAGAAGAAAAAGAGGCAGAATAAAAGTAAGCGTGATGAAGAAAAGACACAAGACATAAGTTACAAGTAGTTTTTTTATAGCATTTTCAAAAAAAATATTTATTTGGCGGACCCTTTATAAAAGAGTACTATAAAATCCGTTGTAATTGATGTTCTCTGATATGCGCCAACCGATTTTACTTTGTAAACCCTTATATGATAGGTAAATTTAATACCAAGATTTTTTTGAATATGCGGTTTTTGTAGGTTCATTGGTTCGCGATTTATTGATGTTAGAGTGAAATCCTTTGTATTGCATAAGTTTTACTTAAAAGCGAAATTTGGTACAGCATTTAAACTTTGTCTGAGTTAAAGGTGTCATTCACTGAGTGCTTTTATTAAACTGGGCTGTGCCATGCGCATATAAAATTTGTATCTTTAAAATGGTAATAGTAAAAATTTCTAAATTTGGCTCAAATAATTTTTTGGTTAATCCAAATCATCAGTCAAAAATTGGGCGGAATTGGAAATGTGGGAGTGGCACCTCCCATACAAAGTAAATATTAATTTTGTATATCTTTGGAATGATAATAGTGAAAGATTCTGATTTTGGCCCAAATAATTTCGCAGTGAATCTACATCTTCAGTGGAAATATGGGCAAAATTGAATAAGTGGGTGTTGCACCTCCCATACAAAGTAAATAGTGATTTTTGTATATCTAGGAAACAGTAATAGTAAAAGTTTCAAAGTTTGGTCCAAATAATTTTGTAGTCAATAAAAATTATCATCCGAAAAGTGGGCGGAATTGGTTAAGTGGGAGTGGCACCTCGCATACAAAGTGAATGTTGATTTTTGTGTATCTAGAGATAACCGTTCTCTGGCAGATTTTGATCTTAGTCTAAATGACTTGGTAGTCAACAAATCATTAGTTTTAATGCATTCTCTTAATCTTTTTTATAGGTATACAACATAAACGCTCCCATCAAAGCTAGAGGGATTATTCTGTTCTGTGTGAATCCGAAAATTAAATTAATTTTTGCATCATTCATGTCATGCAAGTGTTTAGTATTACATTGGTCTACAAAAAACAAACAATTTTTTCGTCTTTTAACAAAACTATATAGAAACGTGGCAAATTTCCGCTCAAAATATGGTAGTTATTTCTTTCATAACTAAGTTACGATTAACTCCAAAAACTGAAAATAAAAAAATTATTCAGTTGATTTATAGGAAATATTGTTCCCAAACATTTGTTGGTAAATACATTAAAATAGGTCAAGTCGTTTCAAGTTATGATGAAACATATTGAACATATTGAAACATAATACCATATTTTGGGCGAAAAATTTGCCATGCCCATAAAAAAAATTTGAGTCCGATGGAAAAAAACTAAAAACGAATTTGAATTCAGCGCATCAAAATCATTATATTCCATATAGTTTTATTTAAAGGCGTTTTTGATATAGACTAGTGTTATTAGGCATAAAATTTCTTATGGATAATTTATTCTTGTTAATGCGAAATCTACTTTTGCTTAAACTTCTATTACAATTAACTACACTATTTGAGATATTTTATCACAGTGGTTTTTAAAGAAGGAAACAATGTGTTTTCAGTCGCGTCACATAAAAATTAAATAAAATAAAAATGTAAAGAATTCATACATCCCCAAACCTATTTAAAAACTGATCGATGATAAATATGTATCGTAGCTTAGTTTTGTTATTAAAATTTATAAAATTATATAAAAACTAAATTCTTTCATACTAATGCAACGTCATCGTAGGTAATATAAAATGCGTATTGTACCTTTGTTTAGTTATGAAATATATGTACGTACATACGTGTGTTCAATATGTACGTACGCATATATATGTATGTGTAAATAATAAAAATATTAATACTATTCTATGTGAGTTTAATTTAATAGTAGAATATAAAATCAATAATGGGAAACCTCATATAATCTAATACATATGCATATACATACATGCATAAAGACATACATACATATGTATATAGGTACTAGAACAAGAAACGAATAACAGGTTAAGGTGCTATTTTTTAGTACCTATTGTTTTCCTTGACATTGGTATTTATTAATGTTCGATACTATTGTACGTACAAGGTGTGCTTCAAAGCGATAATGTCACCTTAGTATTTGCTCAATTCATCCAAACTATATAATGTTAATAAGTGAATAATAAGCCGGATTTTCTCTTAGAGATGTACCGTTATATCATGTGAAAATGATAAGCTCAGTGATTAATAAGCAATTAATCTAACCAGAAGGTATAATTATTAGTGTTATTTTTTTAATAATTTATAATTTAAATAATATATGCGCGGTATGGGTCGCGGGAAACCTTTGTCACCTTATGAACAAGGACAAATTGTGGCAATTCAAGAGCAGGGATTGAGTATGCGTGGAATGGCGAATAAATTGGGACGATCTTTGTGTGTTGTGCAAAATTTTCTCAAAAACAGAGAAAATCATGGAAAATTAAAAAGCACGGGTCGTCCAAAAGCCCTGGCTGCCCGTGAAACTTATCATTTTGAATTTGATTGAATTTTGCACTTATTTACATAAATTTAAATAAACATAATATAATGGTACATCTCTAAAAGCAAAATCGGCTTATTATTCACTTATTTGAACGTAGAATTTTTTTGAATAAGGTGACTATACATAACATTTTATAGTTTGGATGAATTGATCAAATATTAAGATGACCTTATCATTTTGAAGCACACCTTATTGGTAAATTGTTATTTGTTTTGATTGAGTTTATTGATATTCCTGTTTCTCACTGTAAATTTTAAAATTTTAAAACAGCATTTGAAGTGATTTTATTTAATCCGATTAAGGAAAAAATTATTCATTCATATACTTATTTGTTTCTTTATATGTAAATGAATTCGGTTAGTAAAGTTCACAAAAACCTCTACCATCTACTAATTCATTCAACATTTTTCTTTTAATTTCCTATGTGTATAATTTTCGTTTTAATTACGTATTTCAATTAGATTTTATTAAGATACACACTTTACGATTTATTGCTATAACTTTACCATTCAATTAGATTGTTCGATTATATAAGTAATCCATATATTTGGTCAATTACAAAGATAATTTTTTAATAATTTTTAAATGAGTGATTGCAATGCATACACAAAAAAGCCTTTGAACATTTCGAAAAAATTAAATTGTTCGAAATTATATTAAATAAAATAAAAAAATACAACAAAAAAACATAATAAAATGAGATATATGTATGTACGTACGTATATTCTACATTCAGCCAAAGAAAAATAAAAAAGTGAATTTGTTTTATTTTTTGTTTGAACAAATATTTAATGTCAGTTAAAAATAGGCAAAAACAAAAAAAGGTTGATGTTAAAAAAAAACAAAAGATGATTTATTATTTCAGATGTATATCCATACATACATACATACATACATACATACATACATACATACATACATACATATGTATGTACACATTTAAAAAGAATATATTAGACTCACCAATAGTTGAAATGGTAGAGACACGCTCAAACGATGACTCAGTTGTTTTGTGTAAAGTTGTAATCGTATTCTTTAAATTATCTGAAAATAAAAATAGATATATATATATATATATATATATATATATATATATATATATATATATATATATATATATATATATATATATATATATAATATATATATATATATATATAATTTTTTTTATTCTTCAAAAATTAAAAAAAATTTTTGAAATTTAAAAATTTCAATTTTAAATGCAATATAAACATTGCGCGCCATCAGGATATTGTCCCATCTTTTACTGACGGTTTATGTTAAATATTATCTATGTAGTAGACTTCAATTCCTCTTAAAATTAAACAAAGTTCTCGGGGAATATTTAAGTCTTGGACATATGGAATCAACTTCGTTCCGTGAGGTTGTCTCAGATGACAAATACTTTTCCTTCTATTCACCACATCACGCAGTAATCCGACCCGAACACAAGACTACTAAGGTGAGAGTAGTTTTCAACGCTTCCCGGAAAACCAGATCCGGTTACTCACTTAACGACGTATTATACACAGGGCCCAAATTACAATCAGATTTAATATCGATCATTCTAAATTGCCGTTGTTATAGGTACGTTTTTGGCGGAAATATACAAAAAATGTATCGACAAATCTAGATCCATCCAGAAGATCGCCCATTTTAGCGCTTAATTGACCGGAAAACAACTTTAAGCAAACTAGGGATTTCAAACGCAACACAGTTACATTCGGTGTAAACTGTACCCCATTTTTAGCGATTTGCACTCCACATCAGAAAGCAAGTATCCCAGAGCAGCTGACATAGTACGAACGGAAACTTATGTGGACGACATATTATCCGGATGTCATACGATTGACGAGGCAAGAGAAACACTAACCCAAGTATGGGAAACACTCAAATCAGCTGGCTTTCCGTTAAAAAAGATTACAGCAAATTACACTGTTTTACTGGCGAATATCTCAGTTGATGACCTATATGATTCTGATTTTTTACGCTTCCAAGACATCAGTACCACTAAAACTGTAGGCATTATATGGAGCGCACTTACGCATAGCTTCACTTACTCATTTATCACAATAGCCCAGAGCAAAAGTATCACGAAAAGAAACAAGGGAGTTAATGCAGGAGTTGTGGTTACAGCTTTTGCAATGGGATGAAACCGTAAGCTAAAACATTGAAAATAAATGGAATGATCTCTTAGATGACCTTGCTAAATTGGACAAAATCAGAATTCTGAGATGGCTACAATATAGTCCCAAATATCATATCCAAATTCATGGATTCTCAGATGCATCAAAAAGTGCACACAGTATACTTGCGATGTCAGACTGCTTCTCATCCCATTATCTCAAAGAAATTAACGATATCGTAACTCTATGTCATTATCAAATAAAAGCCCATTAAAAACGTTGAACACATTTTTAGATTCACAGAACATTTTGCGGTTAAATGGTCGACTGACAAATGCACTAATATCTTACAATGACCGTTACCAAATAATATTGCCAGGGAACTCAAGGCTTTGTCAGCTATACTTGTAAAATTTACACTTATTTCTAGCACATGCAGACAATATATACAAACAATAGCCATGTTCTCAAATTATGCCACCCTTACCGGTCGATGCACTTTTACAATCGCGTTCCAAACAACTGGAATAGACTTTGCTGGCCCATTTAAACTCAAAAGCTTTACCTTAAAAACCTCACGAATTGTAAAAGGATACGTATGAGTTTTCGTCTGTTTTAGCACAAAAGCAGTACACTTGGAGGTATACTTAGACCTGTCAATGGTTTGTTGGCCGGCGGGAATTACCCTTCAGGCTATATTCTGACAATGGTCGGAATTTCGTCGTCGCCAACGGACAGCTCAAACGCGAATTTGAGACGTTTATGAACTTAGCATCACAGGATATCTCCGGAAAATATAATACTCATGGCTTCGAGTAGATATTCATTCCACCACATTCTCCTCATATGGGCGGCCTCTGGGAAGCAGCCCTAAAAAGCTTCAAAATTCATTTGAAACGCGTTGCATTACGCGTTTACTTACGGGGAGTTTTCTACCATACTGACCAATATAAAAGGTATATTAAACTCGCGCCAGATTTCAGCTTTCTCAGAGGATCCCACCGATATAACTGCTTTAACTCCAGGACACTTTTTACGTGGTGCTCCCATGAGCTTTCCCGAACAGCATAATGAGAGACTAGGACCGTCAACCGCTGGGAAAAACTTAAGGTCATTCACCATCAGTTCTCCACACGATGGAAATAAGATTATTTAAAGTCCTAACACAAACGTTATAAATGGAAAGACACTCATCCCAATCTGGAGCCTGGGGACCTTGTAGTAATAATGGATGATTCATTTCCTCCCTCGGAGTGGCGCTTGGGAAGAATTGAAAGGTCATATGTTGGCAATGACTCCAAGGTTTGGGTAGCAGACATTCGAACCACAGCTGGCTCAATTACTCGACCCATTGTTAAACTGTGTTATCTCCCATTACTAAATAACTCTGACGAATCAGTCAAATAATAATGATAATTTTTTTCGTTCACTCTCTTAATCTGCAATTTCTTTTTTTTTACTTTAATTTCTCTCTTCAAACCATATTCGCAACAACAAAATCCATAACTAAATAACATAATTGGCTATTTCTCCATTTCTAAAAGTTCTAGAACCCGAACAGAGGTTTCCAATTTATCAGATGCGATCCGGACATTTATCAATGCGAGATCTGCAGGAGATTCCATTTCATTAGGTTCTGCAAACGTATTGTACCTAAAATCCTTAAATTAATATTACACTTGCATATTGCACTTACATAATTATATTGCAATAAGACTTGAATTTCGATTGCAACTACAAAAACATCATCTTATCATTACCGATAAACATATCATATACACATAAGGTAAGCACATATTACACACGCATATACTCTTTCTTCACTCTCTAACCCATTTTCTTTCTCATATACATCACTTATACGAGGGCGGATTGATGTTGAAGCTACCTAGGTAGGAAAAAAACATTTTTTTTCCAAAAGCCATTCATTTCTCAACATAGTCTCCTTTTAGCTCAATACACTTAGTAAGACAATTTTCCAACTTTTTTATACCATCTGCATAATACGATTTTGGGAACTCCCCAAAATACGCATTAGTTTCGGAATCACTTCTTCGTTTGAAATGAATCTTTTTCCTGCGAGCCATTTTTTAAAGTTTCTAAGCAGGAAAAAGTCACTAGGGGCTAAGTCCGGACTATAAGGTGGATTATCAACCAATTCGAAGTGGATTTCTCGTAGTTTTAGCATCGTATCTAATGCTGTGTGAACCGGTGCGTTGTCTTGAAGAAAGAGCACTTTTTGTTGTTTAAATGTGATCGTTTTTCCTTGTTGTATCAACCAATTGATCCAATAATGCACGATAATACTGTCCTGTGACTGTGGATCCCTTTCCAAGATAATCGATGAGCAATATTCCGTATGCGTCCCAAAATACAGTGGCCATAACCTTGCCAGCCGATTTTGCTGTCTTCGCCTTCTTCGGAGCACTTCCACCAGCTTCCACCCATTGCTTCGATTGATTTTTGGTTTCAGGTGTGTAGTGGTGGACCCACGTTTCATAAAAAGTTATTAATCTACGCCAAAAATCAGCAGGATTATGCTTTATCATGTCCAAACACCGCTGTGAAGTGATCTGTCAAAACTCGTTTTTGTTCAACACTGAGCAAACGCGGCACCCATCTTGCCGATAGCTTTTTCATATGCAAATATTCATGCAAAATGTTGAACACACGTTCATATGATATGTTTACCATTTCAGCAATCAAACGGATTTTGACTCGGCGATCATTCATAACGATATCGAGGATTTTCTTGATATTTTCTTCAGTAACCACCTCTTTTGGCCTTCCTGTTGATGGTATTGTTGCAGTGCTTGTTCGGCCCCGTTTAAACTCAGCAATCCAATATTTTACCATATAATCTGACGGAGCAGATTCGCCGTAATGTTTATTAAGCTTTTCTTTTGTCTCTTTCGTCGTTTTGCCTTTCCAATAATAGTGTTTAATCACTTCACGAAATTCACTTCTTTCCATTTTCCAAGAAACACAAAAGCTGCTTACTTCAAACGACTACAACAAATAAACTAATCGATGAGTTTGGCTAAAATTATAACAGCTGCCGTTTGACAGAACGTAATTTCTAAGAAATCACATTTCTAAGCATAGCTAAAAGCAATATATACGAAAACAACAACGTGGTGATGCCTGACTGTAAGACACAGTACAGCGGAATATCAATTATTAATATATTTTTATAAGCATTAAGGAATGCAATTTTGATTAGATCCTACCCATATTTCGTACAATAATAAAAAAACATGAAAAACTCTAATCCATATATCCATACATATATTACTAGCTAAATCCCCGTGCTTCGCTACCCCTACCTTAATTATAAACCCCTTATATGTATGTCGATGACATATTAAGGTGACTGCTCTGTCGTCTCGATGGTTAATTGATATTAACTAAGAGTGTTGCAGTTTATTCAATTTTAAATTAAATTAAAACTGAAAAAAATGATTTTTATGTCGGATAGTAGTAAAAGCGTGATAATGAGATACACCTACAAACTTGAGAGAAAAGTCCTAAGACAGACTTCAGACATTTTTATACACTTATTTGGTATGTATATTGCGGAGTTAAACTTTACTTTTTTGCAGATTCGTAGACTTTTTTGTTTGGCAAAAAAAGAACCTTAATTAAAAGTGCACTTCAGTCAACGTTCAAACAAAACAAGGTCGAATCTACAATAAATTTTTTTGAAAATACGGGTTTTACAGGAGTAATTGGATGTGCAGATGTGGCTAATATACAGAATTTGGCCAATAGTAAGGAGTAACAAATCATTTACTATAGTAGGAAAGGATAATTCAGTCTAAGCGCAATGATTGAAGTATGCAATAAATTGTAAATATATACCTTAATTCAGATTTTTGATCACAAGATGAGAATTACATTTGTAGATGCTCGTTATGCTGGGTCATCTCACGATTCACTTATTTAGAATGTGAGTATAGCCAAGCAAGTTTTGCGAGATTGCTATAATTCTCGCGAGAGAAATTTTTAGCTTCTATGTAATATTTAAATTTTAAAACCTTTGAAATTTAATAAAATTGGATACATACAGTCGCTCACATTAAAAGTGGAGCAACTCATTACAAAAACTCTAGATGAACGTTTAAGGAACAAAAGTAAACTTTTTCAAATTCTTTTTAATTACATTTAATAAAACACTAATTAAGCGATAAAAACAAACAAAAAAGAAATTTCTAGCAGCAACATAAAACTTTATAAAATAAACCAAAGTGTGAAACTCAAAATTTGAGCTCACATTGAAGTTAGGCGGACTCTTATATCTAATTTTAAAGTGAAAATTGTTATTTTCCTTCATATTCTTTTTGATTTTTCACAGCCTACAGTCCCCTTAGAACAGATTCAACAAATTTTGTCACACATTAGGACTTATCTGACACCATCCTTCTTGAAATGCGACTTTTAGTTGTTGGTAGATGAACGATTCTGCATTTGACGTCCAAGCTCATCCCGCAAATACTCAATAATATTTAAATCGAGACTTTGGGGAGGTGTTTTCAAGACAGATTTGTACAACAGCTAATTTTTCTCTACCAGTGATGTATGCTTTGAGTCATTGGCCTAATTTTAAAAATTATTAACTATACCCAATATGCGTGCTCTTTCCTTTACATTATTCTTCAAAATGTCAAGATAAATAGCTTTATCTATTTAATCTTCTATAAAATTAAGATTTCCAACTCCTATAGTGGCCATATTAGCCCACTTTATCTCTGGATAAGCCTCTACGCTTAACCGTTTGTTTAGTATTTTTGGGGCAAAATTGTCCATTATCCAGTGATGAAATGGGCTTAGATGAACGCTTCAGGTGTTAGAATTCTTCACTTTATAGAAGGTGATTTTAATTGTTCTATTTCCGTAAAGACGGGTCACTTTTGCGACGATTTTTGAATTTGCGCCGATTGAGGGCGAAATTTTTTTTCTGTATATGCGCCCTTTTGTCTCCATAGACCGGATATTTTCGCCTTATGTGAAATCCAGGAAACTTTATTTCTTTGACTCAATTGTCAATGCCATGGCGGAGATTGTCGTTAGAATAACAAAGCTGAGGATGGATATTTTTATTCCATCCAAACGGATTTCGATTAAATCAAGAAATTAATCTTAGTCAATCAGACATGCAGACTGGCTGTCAGATCTAGAGAGGAATCATTCAGGAACTGACTGAGCTATAAATGCGAGCTTACTGATTCGCTTCACAAACAGGCGAGATCTTCGTGTGCCGCAGTACTTAGGCGTAAAAAAGCTCTTTAGGATCAGCGCCTTTGTGTTAAAGTTCTTACTTTTCCTAGTGGAACTAAAAGCTTTTGGTCAATTGTTAAAAGACTCAGGAATAGCGCTAAATATTAAAATATTTTGTTCAAACAAAGCCCGATTTACATATTTGAGTAGCTAGTAGCCTAATAAAGTACTGTCAAATAAATGCTTTATTGATTTTTTATTCTATGTGAGAGGATATATTGCACTGGTACTTCTAAAGCTGTATGTATTTTCGCAAAGAAATAGAGTGTAGAACTTTTAAAATACGAAAATATTAAAAAAGTAATTTGACTAATTTAAAGAACAGTAGATGAAGTTAAATCATTTTTCCTATGTTGGCTAAAATCCATCAACTTATCAATATCAATTTCCTTCTGATAGCATTTGATTTTTAGCAATGTCCCAATATGGCTCTCTGTCTGCTTGTTTCTGAATTTGTTTTTTATCTGCGACATTGATGAAAATGCAGACTCGCGGATATATGTGGTGCCAAACATTTAAAAAAGGTTTAAAATTAAATAACATTGACATTAATATTAAACAACATCTTAACAATCGGATATTTTTTGGGGTAAACATTTTTTCAAAAGTTGGCACCCATTTCCGTTGAAATAAATAAGTCTTGTCTCATCAGTGTCAATTCCTCTTCTATATTATGTTGTAGATTTTCTAACGAACACGTTAAAGGATTATTAAAAATATGTTTATAATCCATTGCAAGCTCAAGAAATCTTCAATCTTCAGTTTTCCAAAAGTAAATTTATTTCTTTTTTTATTTTTTCTAATTTTGTACATTTAGAAATTGTGAAAAATTATCTGTATTTCGGAAAATTGGATAAATCTTGGCATTGAATTTTATTTTTCAAAATGAAAACTCATTTATTGCATGCATAAGTTCTGTCATATTTTTAACTTTGCCTTGTAATACCAGGTTTAAACTATTAATGTGATGGGTTATGTCAAGGAAGGTTAAATCGTAGAGAAAATTAGGGCATTTTAAAACATTTAAAATGTCTGCATATTTGCTACAATCCTGTGTTTGGAAAAAAAGTTCTAAATCCGATCGAAGATTGAAAAGACGGTCTAAACATTTGTCTCGACCTAACAATCTAACCTCCGTAAACATTAACACGTCACCATAGTCTGCATCTATTTCTTTTAGAAATGCTATTAGTTTTCTGTAAGAAAGTGCGTTGTGGCCTCTTCTTAGGTATTTAAAGATTTCTCCTCTTAAGCAATTAAATTTTGACTAGTATTGGATATGTCTATACTTTCATCAAAACACACGGACAAGTATTTAACATTTATACGTTCTGTCGTTTCCCAATGCATAAATAGCCCTATATCATCAGTCCGGCGTGCCACTGTTTCGCGAGATAAAGGCGTATCTATTTATAATATTTTCCATTTTTGTCCCTACTTCTCCAAATAAATGTGTTCTTTAAAAAATTTCCATCTTCAAAAGGGCGACATTTTTTTACTAAAACTAAACTAATAATATATATAGCTTTCATTTGTGTTCAGTGGTGCAATCTAAAGAACTACTCGCATGTCTGCTTTGAACATAAAGATTTTTAAGTTGAAAATTTTCTTCAAGTTTTTTATTAATTGGTTTCTATCATTTCCAGAAACACAATGCAATCCATGATGTATTCTATTATAATGTCGCTTAAGACAAGATGCAAACATATTTTTTACTACTTGATTACATACAAGGCATTCAGCTTCATTAAATGTATTGATAGAAAATAAAAAAAAGTGTTTCCCACTCAACATCCCACATAGTTTTTTCTTTCATTATTATTTTTATTGAACAAAACTGTTTTTACAATTCATTAATTTGTCCTCAGCGCCTCTAAGGCATTATTGAGGAAACGTTGGCAAAAATTTACATGTTTTGAACAATAGGAACTACATATGTACATATGAATATTAGTATCTCAGTTCAGAATTAATTTCATAAAAATAATATCATTTTTTTTTAATTTTACATCAGAAGTGTTTCGAATTTTGAGTATAAATATTTCTTCAAATTAGATTTGAAAATTGAAATTCTATTGACATTTTTTATCTCATCCGGTAACTCATTGAATAACTTGCTTCCCGTGTAATCAATACGTTGTTTTGATTTTTGCAGTCTGCATCTTGGAAATCGTAAATTAGAACTGTTCCGAGTATTAAATTGATTCTGATTTTGTGGAAAAGAAATCGGTTGAAGTATAATATTATGTATAGATTCAAACACATAAGTTAGAACTTGATAATTATATAATCCATGAATTGTTAATATTGTCTTACACACATCTTTATATAAGGAAATTGTTGAAAAATTAAGAGGTAAATAATAAATGATTCTTAATGCCTTATTTTGCAGGCATTGAAGCGACTTAACTTGAACATTTCTTTTGTTATGAGCATAAACAACAGCTAAGTAATTCAAATGTGAATGAATTAGGGCTGGACATATCACTAGTTTAGCTTTATCATTTATTTTACGTTTTAATTTCTATAAAATTCCAATGGCAGGTGCTATTTTCTTTTTAATATTAGAAATGTGCAAGTCCCAACTTAAGTTAGACTGTAAGATGACTCCTAAATAGTTGACTGAAAGTGTCTCATGTATAGAATCGCCATTAATATTCACAAAAAAATTGTTTTCAATCGATCTTGGTACAAAACGAATGAGTTTAATTTTGTTAGAGTTTATTATTAACCTATTTAGGCGGGCAAATTTAAAAATTAACGCAGCATTCCGTTCAATGTTTATTTTTAATATTAACTCATTCTTGTATGGATACAATACGCGTATGTCATCAGCAAACATGTAAAGTTGACCCCAAAGGTCTATATTTTTAAGGTCATTTAAATAAATAGAGAATAAAAGGGGACCCAATCCACTGCCTTGAGGAACTCCATAAATCACGTCACTAACAAAACTTTTAGAATTATTTATTTCCACATATTGTTTTCTATTTGTAAAATAACTTTTAAACAGTAGTAGCTCACGACATTGAATACCATAACATGACAGTTTTTGCAACAAAATATCATGATCAACCAAATCAAAAGCCTTTGTAAGATCAAAGAACATCCCAGCCACACCATTAAATCCTTCATCTAATGCTTTGCAAATGAATCTTACTACATTAACCACAGCATCTTCTGTACTTCTTCTGTACTACTTCGTTTTCTAAATCCAAATTGATAGTTATATAATAGATTATTTTCTTCAAGATAATTTTGAAGTCGATCGTAAAATAGCTTTTCAAAAATTTTATCAACTGTCCATAAAACCGATACAGGACGGTATTTCCTAACATCATGTGCGTTGATTTCTTTAGGAATTTTAATTACTTTATGTATTTTCAAAACATCCGGATAAATTGATGTGTTGATCATTTTGTTAAAAATAGTACCAATATAGGCATAATTTCATCTTTACATTTCTTAACAAGCGTAACCGTTATATTATCATTACCAGAACTGTTGTTTTCTTTCAAATTCAATATAACATCTTCTAAATCACCAGCAACAATATAATTTAAGTTAAAACGAAGTTGTAAGGGAAAAAGAGTACGAAACAAGTTAAATGCATCATCTGGATAAACATCAATTTGTTGGTTAAGCTTTTGTACAGTATCAATGAAGAATCTATTAAAACAATTTGCCTTCGTTGAGTCTCACAAAATTCTCTCACCTGTAGCATCATTTAGATTAATGTTGTTGTTTTTTACTCGTCCAAGAGTATTGTTAATAAATCTCCAATATTTCCTAGGATCATTTTTTGTTTTTTTCAAGCTTTCAATATAATACTGACTTTTATGTTTGGTGATTGCAGCTTTAATCACTTTACTTATTCTTTTCAAAGATTCATTAATGTGCTGATTATTATTCGTTTTTCTTCTTTTAAGTAGCAGCTTTTCGTTCCACAATATTAATTTCTGAAGATTTTTATTGATCCATGGTGAAATCTCAAACTTTAACAATTTTTTACTGTTTATGATAGTACTTGAATGTTTTGTAGTCTCATTCACAATATTAATGAAAGTAGTGGTAAGCTCAGAAGCGTTTAATGAAGAAAATTCTTTTGGTAAATTATAATGCAGGTATTCCTTTACTTTATCGTAATCACAATGAATTTTTGTATTCTGAATAGTGCTTTTATTATATTTTCATTAACAATTTTACAACAGAGTATATTATGATCTGACAATCACATTCAATTGCATCTATCGAAATTATATCAGGAAAATTACTGAAAACATGATCAATACAAGAACTGCTGGTAGGCCTAGTCATTAAATTGTGAGCACTGTGGCAGTCAAAGCCTTGAAATATTGACAATAAATCTTCAGAATGAGAATTTTTAAATAAATCTATGTTAGAGTCTCCAACAATCACAAGAGGTATTTGGCCATAATCGTTCAAAGTTTTGTCAATTTTATCAAAAAAATTAAAAGTATTGCATTTCTGTGATCGATAATATGGAATAACTCGTAGAGATTTGCTTGCAACTTTAAAATTGTTTAAGGTTATAACTAAGCATTCAAAAAAATTATAACTTTCACTCATTTCCACAGAAAAATTCAAATGGTGTCTTATATACACAGAAGTATCTCCATATTTATCATCACGAGAACAATGCACACATTCATACCCAGGTATATTATCTATTTGAACAATATTTTTATCAAAGCATGTTTCTTGTAATGCAATGACATCCGGCAGCTTTGACATAGAGGATAATAATGTTTTAAACTTAAATTTTTGAAGATATGAAGCACTTCTGATGTTAAAACTTATTATATTAAAAAAGTTAAATTTTAAATTGCGTATATAATCATTAAATTCATTGAGTTCTTTAAAATATTTATTGTTTATCATAAAATTAAAAAAAAGTTTAAAGATTAGTATGAATACATATCATATAATAACTAAATAATCTCAAAATTTGATTCTTAAGCCGCAATAACCTCCTCAAGATCATCTTTATCAACAACATCATCAGCTCTATTTTGCACTAAAGATCTTCGTTTCCAATTATTGTTTATTGTTGCATCATAAAGCAATCTGTCAACATCGTCTTCAGTTTTTATTATCTGCTGCCTAGAAAAATTATTTTTCCTGCAAAAAACATTTCCAGTTTTGAAATAAAGCATGGTTCCAAAGTCTTAGAGTTTCAGTACTAAGAAAGTCATACATAAAAACTTCTTTAGTCTTTTCATTTTCCTTCAACTTTGTTTTCGACGACATCAGCTTATCTTTACTTTGTTTTTACACAAATTTCACAACAATCGATTTCTTCTCATTTGTATTTTTATAATTTTTCATAAAAAAGGCATCTTCTATGGAACTCGATTCTATTTCAATTCCAACTTATCTAGTCAATTCAGTAACTGCATCTATTGCGTTAACACCTTTACCAACCTTGAGGCCTTTTATTAAACAGTCATTTTTTATTTTTAAATTATTTATAACTTTAACTGAAGACTTAAGAGTTTATATTTCAGTTTTAAGTTTTTTATTTTCTTTTTCAATTTCAACTATTTTCTTCTTATTATCAGCTACTTCTTTAAGAACTTCTTAAAACTTATCAGACATAAACTTTATCGAGTCTGTTAGCTCTTCTAATTTCTAAAATTTTTAAAGTTTTTTCAATTCTAGTTTAATTATTGATAACTCTTTCTTAATTTCGTCTTCACCTTGATTATTGTTTTGTTTACAAGTGCGACAAATAAATAACTCATTTTCATTTTTAACTAATGACGCAAAAGCTTTCCTACTTAAACCAGAACATTGAGAGTGAAAGCTTTTCATACACTTGTCACATTGGATGTAATCGTTTAATTCTTCTTTGATCTCTTGTTCACATTTTGCACATTTAACTATACTTTTATTTGCAATACTTCTACGACTTCTAAGCATTTTTTTAATTGTTTTTACCAGCAATTGATTTATATTTTGATTACACCAATTTTTATTATTTATTACAATGTATGTCACTAAAAAATCGTTTAATTATAACCAAAGTCTTAGCACCGATGCAAAAGTACGTTTTCCCATACAGCTCTCTTCTAAATCACATGAAATTAAAAAAAAAAACAAAAACACGCGATACGGTCTTTCTTCTTTAGCAATAAGCAAGCGACTGAATTAAAATTGTGGCGCACACATATATTTTTTGTTGTACATATGGCTGCCATTTGAAATGATATAAATAAAGCGTATGATTTTTGTTTATAAAATATTTTGTAGCATTGTTCATTTATCACAATTTCTTAAACTTTTGATAGGAACACAAAACTATTTAATAAAGGTTAGCGGTATAGTTGAGTTTGGTACATTTCAAGAAAATTTTTGGTAGGAATTTTTTTTCTGGCGCCCTGCTGATGGTACTCTTCGAGACGTGGAACAAATCCAAGTAAGGTTTTGGTGAGAGCAAAGTTGTAGCTCTAAATATTTCTAAGGCTTTTAATGGAGTTTGGCATGAGGCGCTAGTATCGATACTTACTGCCATTGGTGTCGGTAGTTACTTCTTTCGATTTATGTCGAGCTTTCTAAGAGATCGCTCTATAAGAGTGGTTATAGATGGGATCTCAGGATAAATTTAGGGTAACGCAAGGCTCAGTTCTTTCTCCACTTCTATTCCTAATATCTCTTAGTGACTTTTTTCTTCTCACTTCCAATCCTATACATTCTTTCGCAAACGGCAGCAACATTTGACATTCATATTCACTTGATCGTAGGCCGAGCCTTATGGAGATTGAAGCGAAAAGGCGAAATATGAATGTCACACTCACGATCGATGTACGTTGGAACGATCACGTTTTTAATGTGCCGAAAGAAGCATTCAAGTGCCTCGGTTTTTTAAGACAGTGCAAGAAATATTTTACTCTATCTGAACTTCTTAATATTTACAAGACCTATATCCGACCCAAAACGGAGTACATCACCCATGTATGGGCCGGTGATTGAAAGTCTATTTTGTGGCTACTGAACGCATACAGGAGAGGGCGAAGGTGCTTATTAATGACGGTAGCCAACACTTTCGACTCCTTAGAAAGTCATCGCAATGTGGCGTGTGTTTCATTGTTCTATCGGTACTATAACGGAATGTGTTCTAGCAAAATACAAGAATTAAATCCGCTTAATCATATATTTTCACGCAGTACTTGCTTTTCCCGTAGAGCACATCCCTTTCAAGTTAATTGTCGGATGAATCACACAACACATTATAGAAAGAATTCGTTCTATAGCCGCATCGTTCGTTTGTGGAACGATCTTCCCAAGAAAGTTTTTCCTAACATTAACGATTCAAATCAAACGTCCATAAACACTACTCCTTCTATCCTCCTTCTCACAACCTATTTTCCTAGTACTAACACAAAGCACTGCATGAGTAGAGGTCATCTCGTGAGAGGTGGCTTTAAGTTTAAAAAAAGGTACATTGTAAAAATTCATTTATCTTGACATATTGAAAAAGAATATAAAAGTAACTGCACGCATATTGAGTATTGTTGGCAATTTTAAATTTCATTAGTCCAATGACCCAAAGCATAAATTAGTCAAAACGAAAAATTAGCGCCTCCTAAAAGTCTCGATATAAATATTATTGACTATTTGTGGGTTGAGCTTTGATGTCGATTGCAAAATCGTCCGTGTACCAATAAGGAGAAACTAAAAGTCACATTACAGGAAGAATAAAGTCAGATAAGTCATAATGTGTGAAAAAAATTAGTTGAATCCTTCCCGAGGAGACTGTAGGTTGTGGAAAATCAAAAAGGATATGTAAGAAAATTAAAATTTTCACTTGAAAATTCGATATAAGTGTCTGCTCGACTTTCAATGTGAGCTCAAATTTGGAATTTCTCACTTTGGTTTGTTTTATTAAATTGTGTGTTACAGTTTGAAATTTCTTTTTTGTTTGTTTTTATTGCCTTACTAGTGCTTTATTAAATGTAATAAAAAAAATTGAAAAAGTTTACTTTAGTTCTTTTAACGTGCATCTAAAATTTTTGTAAGGAGTTGCTCGACTTTCTATGTGAGCGACTGTCCATACAATAATTTATAAGCAGGTGATGCTGTTTTTAATAACACCTTATCGGTCCGCTGCCGAATGGAGTTCAGAAGCGATTTTTAAAAGTAAACATTCGAAAGCAAGAAATATGGTGATGTGAACTATTGGGGTGATCAAATATCGTTTTCGTTATTAACTAGGTGCTCGTCAACTGCATTATAAATCAGCTAAAGCAACGAAAATCATTATTGTATGCGCGGACTTACATAACACACCATATGTATGTATTGAATATAATACTTTAAATGCAAATTATGATGCACCAATAGAAGACACTGAGAATGCTTATGAAAATGTTATAGTTAACTCCGAAAATTTTCAAGATAATAAAGTTGTAGAAATCAGAGAAGTAATAAAAGCTAATTTTGAATAATTCAAATTAATTACTTTAATAAAATTTTTAATTTTATACATTGTTTTTTTTTTATATTTTTTATATGCGAACTCAGTTTAATTCAATAAATGAAAATATAGCTTTTTCATATTAAAAGGCAATAACACCTAGCATTACTCCTCAAGAACTTCTAATTCTCTTTTTAAATGTCAATTTTTTTGCTTTAATAGCATTTCTGCTTCAAAAAGTATTTCTTCCCTCTGATGCTCTCTCTCCATCATTTTAATTTGTTTAGTTTCATTTTAATTTGTTTCAAATTGCTTAACTGTTGTAATTTAATTTTTTTTTTTTTCTATTTTAAAACTTCAAGTTTTTCTTTAAAACAGTTTTCGTTATTTTTGTCACTACTCGCTTTGAGTCGCTGCAAAATACTGCGACGACTTAAAAAAGAACAATTTTAACACAACGGCGAGTTTGAGCCCTTTATAATACCAAGTAACCATCAAAAGTAATCGATCACTATCAAGGACAACTTCGATAATACCATTACTGAGCCGTCGGCGTCATTTCTTTTCGCCGCACAGTCCTGGATTAAATTTAGAGAGCCAAAACCCCAAAAATGAACTTTAAGTAGGGAAAAAAAGATATTCGTATATTTAGAACATTCCAATTAAAATATTTTTGAGTCTCCGACCAGCACTCGTCGTGTTCAGACGTGCATATATTTTATCATCACCACGCATAAATTAACGTCTTTTTTCGTTTTCGTTGTTCTCGACATAACTCAATTGATTTTTCTCTTTATTATTATTCGCTCTCACATACGTTTTAGATTTATTAAAAAGATTAAATATTATTAAGTATTTAGCATCACCAAATTCGCATGTACATACTAACAGCCTTCTGAGATTGATGATTGATTGCATTATACTGTCTAAAATTGACTATAGTCTTGTAATATACAGCAAAGGATCAAAATCCGGATTAATAGCATTAGAAAAGATTCTTAACGATGTTATCAGGTCGAGCCTTTGAGCTCATAGAACAACACCAATAAAAGTTTTACTAGCCGAAAGTGGAGGTCAACTGCTTGTTCATGCCAAAAAACTGCGCCATCGCCTAATATACAAAACTTTATGCTCTACTCCTCTTTTATTAAAGCCACTTATATCAAAATACATAAAAGGAAAACAGAACTAAAATATCCTTCTAATCTGTGTACAATTTTTAAATTGTCACAAAAGATCTACTTCGAGAAAACTAGTCCACTGAAAAAAAATTACTCTCCATGGTATTTGAATCAAGATGTTTTCATAAAAGAATTTTATCTGCTTTTAAATTCTGCAAGTATCCTCAAATGAATACATAATTTGTACTGATAGCCGTTAGTTTTTGATTCAGCACGTAACCATAGAAATAGAGATGAAACAAATTCCCATATTCGCCGAATTCTTATAATTTTATGTGCGAAAATAAAACTGATGTAGGTACCTGCCCACATAGGTATACCGGGGAATGAACTAGCCGATAAAGAAGCCAAATTTGCTCACACCTACCCTTCGTTGCTATTTATTCCTCAAAGTAGAAATTACTTATAGCATACATCAATATCAACTCTAAATAAATCACTGCAAAGATCTTGGATATCCTACAATCACCTCTATAAACAAATCAACCCTGACAAAACTCCAATACGTCTTCCTTCATCTGTTACTACCATAAGAATAGATGCTTTTTGAGACTGAGACTAACACACACAAAAATAACACACCACCACCTAATCTCAAAAGAACGGGAACCGACATGCTGATTCTGCAATAAAGCTACACTTTCAACACGCATAACGCATTGTGGCTCATCAGATTTGATTTCTCTACTCAAAAACCAATCAGTGATGAATATTAATTATATGTACAAATTCCTTATAAATTTTAAAATATCAAATAAAATCTCGTTTAGTTTAAATTATATGTAAACCGATAGCCATTCGACGCTAGTGCTTTCTTTTTCTTCCATAGTTTATTGTAATTTTATTTATAAGAAATTTAAATAAATAAATAAAATATTTTTTTTTACTTATTTTAGTTTGAATTTAATATTTAATACTTATGACGGTAACCTGAATGATGGTGTTTGCTACAGTCTGGTTCACGCCTACTACTCTTAAAGTTAGATACGGGAGCAAATTGTAATTTGTCATCATTAAAGGAAGCAATTCGACTTAATGCCATTATTGAAAAAACAAAAACCATAGGTTTAATTGCATATAATTAACTTTTTATTAGAGCTAATGTAACTTAAAATGTCAAGTTAAAGAAAAAGATAAAAAAATTTGTTTAAAATTGTAACTGAAAATTTTCAGCCAATATTGAGTCGTGACAGCTGTAAAGAACTAAGTTTCATTGCACGTAAAAATTACTTTAAAATTCAACAGCTAGGTTGATGCAAAAGTGTTGAGTATAACACTTATTTGATAGAAAACTCAAAGTTTCGGATATTGTCACCTAAAAAACACCATTTGCATTAAAAAAACAGTAAAAAAGAGTCTGATAAAATGGTCAAAATGAAAGTAATAGCTACAGTTAGTGAACCATCTCCCGTAGTCAGTCCAATGGCAATTATTCAAAAAGGTGTTAAACTAAGAATTTGTGGGAACCCAACTGACTTGAATAAAAATATATAATAAACGTCGTCATTTTCTACTAAAAACCATAGAGGAAATCGCAGGTAGAATAAATGGCAGCAGATTCTTCACCAAACTGGACTATGAAAAAGAATTCTGGCAAATCAAACTATCAGAGCGAATAAGTAAATATTTGACTATAGCAACACCATGGAGCCGCTATATTTTCTTGCGATAGCCATTTTGTGAGTTAGCCAAGGATGACATTTTCGTATTTGCCAAAATGAAATAGAAATTAATTGAAACAACGCTGCAAGTAGAATATAGACTTAAAGAAAATGGATTTACATTAAATAAATCGAAATGTGAATATAATAAAACTCTATAAAATTTTGAGATCATGTTTTCACAGGGCAAGGCTATAAAGCAGACGACAAAAAAAATTGCAGAAATTAAAAAAATAAGGACGCCGACTATTGTTAAAGAGCTACAAGGAGTATTGGGAAAGTTTTTAACCAATTTATCAGGGCTAACTGGACCGTTGCGGTTGCTGCTGCATAAAGTCTGCACATGGCATTGGAATCATGCAAAGAAAAAAGTCTTTAAAAATAAAATAAAAACTCACTTTTAACAACTTCCGTTTTGGCTTATTACAACGTTAACAAACCAGTCACACTATCAGTCAACGTAAGCAGAAAGTCTATCGGAGCGTGTTTACTACAGGATGGAAAACCTATAGCCTATGCTATAAGAGCGTTTAGTAAGTCGCAACAGAACCATCCACAAGGTGTAAAAGAAGCATTAGCGATACGATGACACTTATTACTTTTGCAGGACTGATCATTTGAAATTTAATCAAAAAACACGAAATTTATGCGATGGCTGTAAATGGCCAAGGTACCAAAACAATTACTCCTCCAAAAATTACTATTATTTTTACTTTTTTCATGCAGGACAATAAGGACTAGTTGAGTTTAGGTGACTATACTGTTAACCTAAATAAATTAGGAGAGCTAAGGATAATAAACACTTTAAAAAAATTTTAACTGAAGGAACTTTCGGAAAAATCTGTATTTTGATTAAGAAAAATTGAAAAATTTGCTTAAAATTTTAGGTTACTTCTCTATATCTGCACGCAATCTAGTCTGTTCATATCTTGCCTATCGATATCAACGGGTTCATCTGGATAACATCATCTTAGATACACTTAATTTTAGTAGAGGTGTTCCACAGGGATCAATACTAGGGCGTCTTTTGTTTTGTATTTACATTAATGATTTATCTGATGTTTTAACTAACTGTAATGTTGATATTGTTACGTTTTAACCTTTCTAAAACGTTTGAGTTCGTTCAAATTGCGACTGCAATTTAAGAACCCTGAAGGACAGCTGACATGTTGGATTGAGCGCCTCCAGGCCTATGACTTTAGCATTGAATACCAAAGTTGCATAAAACACGGAAATGCTGATGCGCTCTCATGTCGGCCTTTTAATTTGGAATGTGAACATTGTGAGAAAGCTGAGCGGAAGGAATCCATCATTGATATCCGGCTAACGCAAATAGATGCAAACGAAGACTGGTCAGGAGCGACCCAATATTGGCAAAGATTATAGCAGCAAAATAAGAGGACAGACGACCCACCCGCAATGAAATATCAGCAGAAGCTCCTCATATTAATCCGTTAATGCCGTACCAATTTGCGTATTTGGCAGCACTGTCAATTCGATCATCTTTATGTATTACATTTGAATTAACGATATAAAATAGAGGGTATGAGACACTTTCGAAACTTTCCAAACAATAGGCAAGTAGATATATAAGGAGGCTGCTTTACCTACGTAAAAGAGTTATCGTTTCGCTGTCATTAAGTATAGTCGTGTTTAAGTGGAAATAAAAGTGTTGTACCTACGTGGGCAGGTACCAACATCAGTTTTATTTTCGCACATAAAAGTATAAGAATTCGGCGGATATGGGAATTTGTTTCATCTCTATTTCTAGAGTTACGTGATGCATCAAAAACTAACGGCTATCAGTACAAATTATGTATTTATTTGAGGATACTTGCAGAATTTAAAAGCAGATAAAATTGCTTCATCCTCAGACTCAAATACTGATGTATTTAAAGGCATAATTCCATTAAGGAGTACTAATCTGCAAAGCAAAGCCGATGTTTGTATCTGATTTTGATCCGTCCGTGAACAGAAGGAGCCAATTATCTTTTTTGAATTTCGTGATGTTTGAATAATGCAGGAGTAGAGTTGGCATTGCGAAAAGTTATAAGGTCTTTTATGAAAACATCTTGATTTTTTCAGTGGACTAGTTTTCTGGAAGTAGATCTTTTGTGACAATTTAAAAATTGTACACAGATTAGAAGGATATTTTAGTTCTGTTTTCCTTTTATGTATTTTGATATAAGTGGCTTTAATAAAAGAGAAGTAGAGCATAAAGTTTTGTATATTAGGCGATGGCGCAGTTTTTTGGCATGAACAAGCAGTTGACCTCCACTTTCGGCTAGTAAAACTTTTATTGGTGTTGTTCTATGAGCTCAAAGGCTCGATCTGATAGCATCGTTAAGAATCTTTTCTAATGCCATTAATCCGGATTTTGATCCTTTGCTGTATATTACAAGACCATAGTCAATTTTAGACAGTATAATGCAATCAATCATCAATCTCAGAAGGCTGTTAGTATGTACATGCGAATTTGGTGATGCTAAATACTTAATAATATTTAATCTTTTTAACAAATCTAAAACGTATGTGAGAGCGAATAATAATAAAGAAAAAAATCAATTGAGTTATGTCGAGAACAACGAAAACGAAAAAAGACGTTAATTTATGCGTGGTGATGATAAAATATATGCACGTCTGAACACGACGAGTGCTGGTCGGAGACTCAAAAATATTTTACTTGGAATGTTCTAAATATACGAATATCTTTTTTTCCCTACTTAAAGTTCATTTTTGGGGTTTTGGCTCTCTAAATTTAATCCAGGACTGTGCGGCGAAAAGAAATGACGCCGACGGCTCAGTAATGGTATTATCGAAGTTGTCATTGATAGTGATCGATTAATTTTGATGGTTACTTGGTATTATAAAAGACTCAAAATCGCCGTTGTGTTAAAATTGTTCTTTTTTAAGTCGTCGCAGTATTTTGCAGCGACTCAAAGCGAGTAGTGCCAAAAATAACGAAAACTGTTTTAAAGAAAAATTTGAAGTTTTAAAATAGAAAAAAAAATTTAATTACAACAGTTAAGCAGTTTGAAACATTCCTTTCTGAACTGGAAAATAAGCCTTGTTTAGCTAAAGGATACTGTAAAAGTGGAACTCCCAGCAATTTGGATAAAGATTGGGAAGAAATAACCACAAAATTAAATTAAATTGGCCCACCAATAAGAGATTTGAATGAATGGCAAAAGGTAATTTTCAAAAACGTTTTTAAAATACAGAGTAAAAAATAATTATGCATATATTTTATTGTTTGGAGAGATTTAAGATATAAAGTGAAGAAGTCGATGCAAAACAAAATAGAATTGATTGCAACAGGCGGTAGCAGATACAAGCAACTATCGCTTTCACCTTCGGAAGAAGTTTCAGCTAAGTTAATGCAATTTCAAGGACAAGTGAATCCTGAAGGTAAAGTGAAAGGAGTACAATGTGCTCAAAAACATCCTGCAGGTGAAATTCAAAAAGTACATTGTACTCAAGAAATATTAGAAGAAAAGAATAGAGAATTTGAAAATACAACAGACGATAATAAAAATGTGACATCCACTTCTTCGCATGCAATTCTAACGCAAAAGGAAACTTCATTTAAAAAAGGAAAATAAAAGAAATCCGTGTAACTGGATGGCGTCACGAATTGCTGCAAAATCATAGTGCAATGCAAACAGAAATATTTTAGAATATTGCGAAAACAATGTTTGAAATAAACAACGTTTTAAAGGAGACGAGCCAGCAACAAATAAAAATCTCTACATTTTCTGAAAATACCATGGAGAAAATAAAAAATGTCATAGAAGAAACAAGCCGGTACTAAAACAAATTAAAATGTTGGAGAGAGAGCATCAGAGGGAAGAAATACTTTTTGAAGCAGAAATGCTATTAAAGCAAAAAAATTGACATTTAAAAAGAGAATTAGAAGTTCTTGAGGAGTAATGCTTGCTGTTATTGCCTTTTAATATGAAAAAGCTATATTTTCATTTATTGAATTAAACTAAATTCGCATATAAAAAATATAAAAAAAACAATGTATAAAATTAAAAATTTTATTAAAGTAATTAATTTGAATTATTCAAAACTAGCTTTTATTACTTCTCTTATTTCTACAACTTTATTATCTTGAAAATTTTCGGAGTTAACTATAACATTTTCATAAGCATTCTCAGTGTCTTCTATTGGTGCATCATAATTTGCATTTAAAGTATTATATTCAATACATACATATGGTGTGTTATGTAAGTCCGCGCATACAATAATAATTTTCGTTGCTTTAGCTGATTTATAATGCAGTTGACGAGCACCTAGTTAATAACGAAAACGATATTTGAGCACCCCAATAGTTCACATCACCATATTTCTTGCTTTCGAATGTTTACTTTTAAAAATCGCTTCTGAACTCCATTCGGCAGCGGAGCGATAAGGTGTTATTAAAAACAGCATCACCTGCTTATAAATTATTGTATGGACAGTCGCTCACATAGAAAGTCGAGCAACTCCTTACAAAAATTTTAGATGCACGTTAAAAGAACTAAAGTAAACTTTTTCAATTTTTTTTATTACATTTAATAAAGCACTAGTAAGGCAATAAAAACAAACAAAAAAGAAATTTCAAACTGTAACACACAATTTTATAAAACAAACCAAAGTGAGAAATTCCAAATTTGAGCTCACATTGAAAGTCTTGCAGACACTTATATCGAATTTTCAAGTGAAAATTGTAATTTTCTTACATATCCTTTTTGACTTTCTTCAACCTACAGTCTCCTCGGGAAGGATTCAACTAATTTTTTTCATACATTATGACTTATCTGACTTTATTCTTCCTGTAATGTGACTTTTAGTTTTTCCTTATTGGTACACGGACGATTTTGCAATCGACATCACAGCTCAACCCACAAATAGTCAATAATATTTATATCGAGACTTTTATGAGGCGCTAATTTTTCGTTTTGACTAATTTATGCTTTGGGTCATTGGCCTAATGAAATTTTAAATTATCAACAATACTCAATATGCGTGCACTTATTTTATATTCTTTTTCATTATGTCAAGATAAATGAATTTTTACAATGTACCTTTTTTTAAACTTAAGGCCACCTCTTACGAGATGACCCCTACTCATGCAGTGCTTTGTGTTAGTACTAGGAAAATAGGTTGTGAGAAGGAGGATAGAAGGAGTAGTAAATATGGACGTTTGATTTGAATCGTTAATGTTAGGAAAAACTTTCTCGGGAAGATCGTTCCACAAACGAACGATGCGGCTATAGAACGAATTCTTTCTATAATATGTTGTGCGATTCATCCGACAATCAACTTGAAAGGGATGTGCTCTACGGGAAAAGCAAGTACTGCGTGAAAATATATGATTAAGCGGATTCAATTCTTGTATTTCGCTAGAACACATTCCGTTATAGTACCGATAGAACAATGAAACACATTCCACATTGCGATGACTTTCTAAGGAATCGATAGAGTCGGCTACCGTCATTAATAAGCACCTTCGCCCTCTCCTGTATGCGTTCGGAAGCCGAAAAATAGACTTTGAATCACCGGCCCATACATGAGTGTTGTACTCCATTTTGGGTCTGATATAGGTCTTGTAAATATTAAGAAAATCAGATAGAGTAAAATATTTCTTGCACTGTCTTAAAAAACCGAAGCACTTGAATGCTTCTTTCGACACATTAAAAATGTGATCGTTCCAACGTACATCGATCGTGAGTGTGTCATTCATATTTCGCCTTTTCGCCTTTTCGCCTCAATCTTCAAAAGGCTCGGCCTACGATCAAATGAATATGAATGACAAATATTACTGTCGTTTTTACATGCCCTGTCGGAAATTGAGTTAGATTAAAACTAGCTATAAGCTAACTATTTCGCAACTAGTGCTGACTGACACTTGGATTACTTTTCAATGGCGGCAACTAACTATTTTAACATCGAGATGTAGTAGGCGGTAGTCAATTGCCCAATTTTCTAAACGTTAGCTTTTAGTTGACTTTTTGTAGCTAGCTGTAAGTTAACCGCTTTTACGTCGGTTATAAGTAGGTTTTTTAAATTAACTGTAAGTTAGTTTTATATAAATCTGCCAAAAGTTAGTTGTTTGCATGTTAAGTAATAACTAATTTGTTTAACTAGCTGCAAACTAACTATTGTTCAGTTAGTTGTTATGTTTATCTTTCAAAATAAAATAATTTAATCAAATTTTTAGCGTTTTTTATATTTAATTCACATAAATATGTATGTGCACATAATCTCAGGTATTACATAGGGTGGGCATTTAAAAATTAAATAAAACAAAAACGGTTTGAAATTTTGCCAAATTTTTTTTTTGTGAAATAAAATTGTTATGGTTAGAAATGAAATATTGTTTCATTCACATTGCTACCGTAGCTGGCCTCCATTCGATCGGACCAATTTTCGAGAACTAGTTCAAGTGTATGGAGTCGAATCTCTGCAATGGCATCACGAATGTTGCCCTTCATATGCGCAATTGTGTTTGATTTGTTGGCATAACACTTGCCTTTAACGGCGCCCCACAGAAAATAGTCTAACGGTGTCAAATCGCAGCTTCTTAACGGCTAACTGACATCACCATTTCGACTAATTAAACGGCATATTATGAGATATGTGGCAAGTTGCACCATAAATTTCCAATAAATCCCAACGTTGCCCAAGCATAAATCGATTCATTTCATTCAGTGGAGATAATATACTGAATTTTGTGACAGAATAGGATGACATATGTATTGCCAGATTCGAAACAACCGTTGGTTTAAATTTAAACTTTTAAATTGCCCACCCCATAATAAAATAAATAAAATACTAATGAAATACTGTATTGATATATTTCTTATTTTATTATTATTAATATTTTTTTTTAGTTAAGTAAATTAAAAATCAAAATTTTCTTGTACTATTATTTATTTTTTGATTAAGTTTTTCGTCAAATACTTGACAAGTATGAACGTAGTTTAAGCTGTTCACTGAAGTTGGAGGCGTCAACAGCTAGGCGAATACAGTGGCCGACAGTTGAATGAAGCTGAATAAAGCGGATATTTAATTTTAATTAAGTGTCTTCTGGAAGGAACTATAGGATACTCAAGTGTTTGGATTTAGACCGGAAGGGGACAAAAGGTGAAAAAAGGAAAAAAATGTAACCAAACCAACGTTTAGGATAATAATTAAGATGGGGTGAAACAAGCCGAGTTTTATCTAGTGTAGATATAAATGTAAAAAAATAAAATGTGTATGTATGTAAGTACACGCAGCTTTATTCTATTTAGACGGCTCCTTGGATGCAATTTCTGATTATCAATTTTAGCATCTTTCAAACGAAAAGTGTGAAACAAAATTGGGAAAATCCGAATAAAGAACAAACATCTAACCAAAAACAAAAATATTACTGTACAGAATATACACTTTGGTTAATGTAAATTTTGCATTGCTTAAAGTTAGTAAATAAAAGCTCACTTTAAGTTGGTTATTTTTGTAGTTATGAACTTGCTGATCATTATCCGACAGGGTGCATATACCGTGCACTCGGGATAACGTCAACTAATTAAAACCGCGGGTGTTAACGGTTATCAGATTGTTGATGTTTATTAATGTACAAATTAAATTAAAAAAACATATTGATAGTGTAGTTTAAAGCGTTTTCATTGCTCACAAATTAAAAACAAACAAACATGAATACTAAGAAATAAAAAATGCTTCCAACGAAAACAAAAAATCAACCGATCACAGAAAGACAATACAAGGAATCCCTAAATTCGGAACTAATTTCGTGAAATAAATGTATGTACGCATATATGTATGTGTTTTAACTGTTACTAAAGCTAAAATTTTGTTTAATATATAGTTGATGTTTTAGAGCTTTGTGGCTTGGTTGACGTTTTAGAGTCGACAATGTAAGAAAAAAAGGGTTAATGTTTTCGAATGTTGACGAAAACAAGTGTTTCCGTTATCTCGAGTGCACTGTATTTATGAATGTGTAAAATGGGTTTTTAAATAATATGAAAAAATATATGTAAAAATTGTTTTTGTAATAAAAACATACAATAAATTAATTTACCTTCATCCGAAATTGGTTTTTGTTGAATAGGTTTATCTTCTTGGCTTTCTGATTTAGTCTCAATTGGTGTTGGAGGAGGTGTCTGTGAGTGAGGAATGTCGGTTTCTATTGAAAATAAAAATAAAAAAATTAAATCGATAGGTTAAATTGAATGGTATAGGGTGTTTCCCAAGTTTTACAAACTCTCTACTATAAAATCCCTGAAATTTATTGAAACTTTTATAATTATTTGGCCTTTGCAAATTCTTTTATTTTATTTTTATTAGTATGGTATCACTGCCACTTTTTGAAGTTTTCTTTTGTTTTTCGTTTGTATTAATTGTCATATTTGAATTAAACGGCAGCCAGCATCTATTTTTTTACTTTATTTTATTGTAAATTGAGTCAATTTAATTGACTTACATACATATGTACATATATATTTCATAGTTTTTTTAAAGCATTTAAAATAATTGGAATACGTGTGAATAAAATTGTATTCTTATTTAAACCGCAAAAGTTTATCTGTTCTGTAGCTATTTGGATGCCGTAAGAGTTGGTCAAGCCGAACATTTCTTTAAAAAAATTTATGTGCTGCTAAACTTCTTGGGATTTTAAGGTGAATGCGAAATTTGCTCAACAAGATAAGAGGAAATGGTTGGACAAGGAGTCAGATAAATGAGTACTTCTGCGGCAAGTTGCCCGAAAAGTGAGATGGATAATAATGAGATGATATAGTACAATGCGACGCAGGTTCCATGTCTACCACTTCGTGTGTGTTAACGTCGATGAGTCAATTGCAGATATAGATTGGTTGTGTGACAAATGTAATGGTGCAACGGCGGTGGTAGATGAGTCACGGTGGATGCAAATGCACTTGATGCAGATAAGGTAGGTATGAGATGTCGTAACAAATCTCCTAGCATAGTATCAAAAAACTCCAAAAACCGTCGAAATATACAAATACGCAGCCTAGAAGAGGAACATTAAATGAACATGCTGTTTATTCAACAAAAAACTGAAACTATACAAGGAAGCAACAGCTCCGAATATTCTGACGAGGATTGAGAAAACTTTAAGTAGAACGAACAGCGCCATCGACTACACTATAACTATAGCGGCCGCGTAGTTACAGGTAATAGTGGTAGAGGAAATTTAAATGAAAATATTGTCGGCGAAGAGTTTAAACGCGATATTGACAACCGAAATGTCAACTGTCAACCAAAAGATTTTCCAACGAATTTTAGTTTAGTGGCAAATATGTAGAGTGGCCACTGTTAGGAAGAAGCTATGACCACTCAACCAGAACGTGTGGGCTTCTTAACGATATGGAAAATTTGCTTTGATTGCAACGAGCTTTGGAAGGCAACGCCTTGAAATATGTGAGTTGCAAACTAACTTTGCCAGCTTTGGTACCCCAGAAGATTTCAATTTTTACGTATGCTTTTTGGGCGTCCTGAGCATATTCATATTCAATATTCAGAATAAACAGAATTTATTAGTAAAATTACAAGCTGGCCCAAGTGTAGATATGGGAATATTAGGATACTCTAGTGCACTTTTCATTAGACGTAAAGAATCCTGTAGCCACAATGGAGGCGTCAGGCTTAAAAACACATTTATGTAACTCAATGCTAATTCAAGAATTTATTGAAAGATCTGCGCAAAAATTGGAGAAGGTTAATCTGACTGAGTTTAGCGTAAATAATATTTCAGCAATGAGCGTGTATGCTAAAGAGAAGCGTAGGGCTCCACGAGTAAACGTACAGAAGAGCGGGGTAGTCACGACAAAAAGAAAAGAAATTAATCTAAATATTTTGGATGTGGAGGAACCTCTATTCGAAAACACTACCCCTCACTTCACAAACCAAAAGTGGTTGAAGAAAATTAGAATCTGAGTACTTCAGTTGTGGCTATGCATTGCATGGTGACATCTGGTGTATTATATAAAATTGTACCGATAACAATATATGGAATAAATAACAGTATCAATTATTATGCATTTGTGGATGAAGGTTGGACCTACTCTGGTCGAAAAATCTGTACTGGTCGAACTTGATTTGGAGGGTGCTCAATCGGAACTGTGTCTTAAATGTCAATTTTTTGTTTAACAAAATGTACTATTTAGCAACATTGTTGTTCGAGATATTTAACATTTTTCTTAAATCCCATTATTGATCACAAGTTTTCTATGACGTTAAGTTCTGGGCTCTGAACAGATGTCTACACAACGTGTGAGCAGCTTCAGATCAGACAATTCTTTATAATAGCTGATGTGTGTTTGGGATCTTTGTCTTTATAAATGTCTTTTTTGTCTTTTTAAATGAATCCCTAAAAATCACGTAATGTAGTGGTTTCTAGGTAGTATTATAGAGTTCTTAGTCTCGTCCTGGAGTACCTTGGCATTCTTTAAGCGTAAAATCATGTCCTTATGAAAAAATAGTGAAAGTTTTCATGGTTCACTTGTTTTAGGTAGAATACAATCGGAGTTTATATGCAATAGTAAAATTTCATTAGCATAGATATGGAATTAAACAAGTCGTATAAGATATTGTTGGCTCCATGGTAATTGTTCGCTTGTGAGGTTAACAATCACGTTCGTACTTTTGAAAAAAACTTGTACGATAAATCGTCTTACATATGCCATGCTCCGCGTTAACTACTCCCATTTCGGAAATCTACTATATACTGCATACCTTCCACACCAACTACAACTCTATGAAACATGCTATGTCTCCACATATGCCAATTTCAGAGTTAAAAAAACGCTTATATTGGCATATATATATATTGGCATATATATAAATATATATATAAATATTATATATATATATATATATATATATTATATATATATATATATATATATATATATATATATATATATATATATATATATATATATATATAAACGAAAATGAAATCTCCATATAATATTCGGAAAAATGCTATTAGCCAATTTTTGTCGTTGGGAAACAAAAAAAATGGGAAAAGATTAGATTGGCCTGGGATGACGTAGCCGAATTCCGCGGTGTTTCATTAAATGGAAAGGGCCTGGACTTACTTACATCATTAATAATATTATATATATATATATATATATATATATATATATATATATATATATATATATATAAACGAAAATGAAATCTGCATATAATATTCGGGAAAATGGTATTATGTATATATATATATATATATGTATATATATATATATATATATATATATATATAATATATATATATAATATATATATATATATATATAATATATAAATATATAATATATCAAATCAGACAGATAAAATTTTGATATTTATATTATTAAGTTACTTAATTACCTTTCAAATAACTTCTTTGATTTTAAAAAGTTTAGAATAATTGGTGTATTTGCCTTTTAAAATTTATTGGGCTTAAATTTCATTTGTTTTCAGAACACAGAACATACCCATATATGTATATTTTTTACTTTTTTAAGAATATGCAGTTTTTTCATTTGAAAATCAGTTTTTCTCCTAAATTTTGAGTTTTTCTTCTAAAAAATATGGTGGCAATACTGCGTTCAGGGAAAGCGTGATAGTACCAATAATAGGAATTTTATTGAGGTCCCAATGTCACCTGCTGTTCGCTTCTTTTACAATAAATTTCACGATGATAAATCACCAAGCAGACTTTTCAACTTTGATTGTGTCAGCGATTTTCATGTTTTGAGATGCTGCATTCTATTCAGGCACTGGCTACAGGTGTTGATGGAACTCATGAAGCTTTCCTTAAAATGCTTCTTCCACATATCCTGCCATTTATAATACATATCTTTAATTTTATAATTACAACTATCACCTATGCGGAAATGTGAAAACTAGTAAAAGTCCGTCCTATCCCGAAATCATCCTCAGTTTATTGTCCAATTACTATACTACCCTATTTATCCAACATAAACAAATAACGGAATATCTTGCTTGTCAAAAAGTCTTGACTAGCAAACAATCGGGTTTTCGCGCGGGTATAGTTGTGTCACAGCTCTCATAGATGTAGCAGAGGGCATTAAAAAAGAGCTGGATGATGGTCGCATGGTTTTGATAGTCTTACTAGACCATTCTAAGGCCTTTGATACTGTTGACCATACTATCTTGCTTCAAAAGTTGGTAAAAATTATGCATTTCTCTTATACATCTTCCAAGTTGATACGCACTTATCTCGGTGATCGAGAGCAATACGAAGAGGTCAACTCATCAGACATTATGGGCGTCACACAGGCAGCAATTTTGTGGCCTTTGCTTTTATCTATATATGAATGATTTACCGGATCAGCTGATGCACTCTAATATTACAATGTATGCTGATGACGTTCAAATACATAGAAGCAACAGGAAAGAAGACTTCGAGAAAAACTTTATGAAGATTTAAAAAAAATATCTTCATGGGCTGTAGTTAACGGCCTGAGCCTTAGCCCTAAGAAATGTCTTTTAGTCCATAAAAGATTCCAACAAGTTACGGAAACACAAAATGTAGTTGCTGACAACCAGAAAATTGAAATCGTTAATAAGGTTAAGATTTATTTATATTCAATAGTACATTAACCTGGTCGGATCACGTTTCGGTCGCTTGTGGGAAAACATTTTCGATGCTATTGCTACCTATTGCCTACACAATATTGCACGCCTTTTAGGATTAGACAACTTTTTTCGAAAACCTATCTGATTCCAATCTTAACCTATGGCTGTGAAATTTTCGCAAGTTGCGATGCAAGAAGCAAGTTAAGGCTTAACGTCACATACAATAAAATAACAAGGTATGTTCTTGTCCTATGTGAATCGCCATCATAGTATAAGCTTCTATACAAGGCAAATTTTCGGCGCCCAATTTGATGATTTAATGAAGATAAGAGCTTTGATATTCCTGCATAAAATAGTAACTTCCGGTCAACCTGAGGAACTGCATAAGCGTTTAGTTTCAGTCGCTTCGGTAGAAACAAAGCGATAATACCACTGAGAAAATTGGAAATTTTTCGTATCCGCGATACGTCTCTTGAACAGTCGCCCCGCAGATTAGGGCAATTAGCAACGTTGTACTTTTTAAAAAGCAAATTTTTCAATATTATGACCATTAATTAAGGACTGGGAATGATAATATTTTTTGATTTGATATACACATATATATTTATTTTAAATGTTTTCAATTTATATTTTGAATTACTATTGTTCTATTTGTGGGCACCAATGTGCTCACAATTTCTTATTATGTGCTAAAATAACTAATTGTATGCTTCAACTACTTTAAGTCTTAAGTTTTGTTGTAGAAGGTTCCAAAATAAATAAATATATAAATGATATAAAAAACAACAGAGAACGTTTTAAATCATGTTACACTTTTGCACGTCACTGTGTATACGATTTTGTTAAAAAATTCGAATAAACAAAAACATGCGGATTTAAGAAGACGAGATTAGAAATTATGGGGTTTCAAAAATTGTTCGTTTTCAAATCCAGATCTATTATATATCTTAATTTATAATTAGTTAAAGTTGATGTTAGTCGTTTTGACTAACAATGCACACAAAATGTGTAACTTCTAGGGTTAAGTATGTTTGCACGGTAACGTTTTTTCATTATTCGCTCTTTCATTCATGACTCAACCCCCGATTATGGGTTTAATTGCATAAATTTCCATGTAAAAATTTGAGAGAGAAACACTTAAACTGTAAGTAATACAATTTATATTACTGTATGTATTACTTTAAAATCAATTTCATCTCTAATTTTTATAAAACATAGTTCATATGGGCTTGGTATATTTTTAGCTCCTAATTAAATTGTTTTTTTTACAGATTGATTTAAAAATGCAAATTTATTAAATTTCTCTCTCTAAGGTATGCTGTCAAGCACGAAAACTGAAAAATAATGGAAACAAAATAAAGCGCACAAACAAAACAATGTCCGCTGCATTGATTCTATTTCCCAGCAGCTGAAAAGGCGCCATTTGAGTGTGAGAATCCAAATAAATAACACAAACAGAGGGCAAAAAGTAATCCAAAGTCTCGTACGAAGAAAGCGTAAAATGACGTGATATACATACATATGTATATAAGCCATTCCTTTACCAGCAAAGGAAATGGCTTAGATTCATTGACACACATTAAAGTATAGTCACTATCCAAAAAGAGCTTTTCGCCGCTTGGAACAAATTCCTTTTTTAAAATTTCGGAAGAAATATGCTTATTTATTACTCCGTCTATGAACGAAAAATTCATTTGTAAAAACTCCGAGGTAGGCCAATGTGCTGCAATAGAGGCGGTAATAAACAGCGAACAATTGCCGGAACCTGCCAACATGTCAGCCAAGGACTAACAGGTATTTGACGAAAATGTAGAGAAATGGGTAGCAGGTCTAGCAGCTTTAGAAATAAATAACGCCAAAAAGCTGCTAAAGAGGTACGCCTGCGTAGTCGGCACGAATGATGTCACCACAAAGGACAGCTACCCGCTACTCAGAATCGGCGACATGCTAGCTGGAACGAGTTGGTTCTCTACATTGGATCTACAAAGTAGGTATTTGCAGGTAGAGATTGCAGACAACGATAAGGAGAAAACCGCATTCAGTGCAGAAGTTTAAAGTTATGCCATTTAGGCTCTGCAATACACTGCCACATTTCAGCGAATTATGGAGCGCGTACTAAAATGACTCCATTAGAAGACTTGACTGGTTTACCTCGATGACATAATAGTGATGGGCAGAACTTTCGACGAACACCTCAAAAACCTGGCAGAAGTTCTGCAACGAATATCAATGGCTGACTTAAAATTAAGCGTGCAGAAATGTGCATTGTTCCAAGAACAAGTAATATAATTGCGGCATTTGTTACAGCAGATGGCATTTCCACAGATAAAGATAAAATACGAGCAGTAAAGAACTGACCTCTTACCTAGAATCTTCATATATTACGTAGATTTTTGGGACACTGCACATATGACAGACGCCTGGTACCTAACTTTTCGTGCGTGGTAGCAAACTTGAATGGGCTCACCAAGAAATCTAAGGCGTATAATTGGGGTGAGTCCCAAGAAAAGGAGTTCCAGACACTAAAACACCTATATTTGCAGCACCGGTATGGACGTATCCAGTCCCAGGTGAAAAAGTCATCCTTGACAGTGATGCCAGTGGATATGGTATTGGTAGTGTACATTCACTGGCGGTCAATGGGACGGAAAAAGTAGTAGGCTACTATAGCCGCACTCTGACGAAGTATGAACGGAATTATTGTGTGACTCGACGAGAGCTACTTGCAGTGCTGAAATGCATAAAACATTATAATAAGTACCATTGAACCCTGAAGGACAGCTGTCACTTTGGATTGAGCGCCTCCAGGCTTAAGACTTTGGCATTAAATACCGAATTGACATAACACAGATATATGCTGATGCTCTCTCACGTCTGCCTTGTAAAAAGTATCAGCAGAAGATTCTCTTACAAAAGCGTATTGGGCACAATTGGACAGCTTGAAGGAAAGGTTGAATGAACTTCACGAATTTATGCCTACACTAATTAAAATGGTCAGCGATAGAATGAAAGCTAGATATGATCGTGCAGCAAATACAGAGGGCTTCCATGAAGGACACCTGGACTTACTCTACAACTCACAGCGGAAGAAAGTGTTATCTCCCAAACTGCAAACTTACTGGGATGGGCCTTATAATGTAGTCAAAAGCTTAAACCATCTGGTTTACAGAATACAGAAGAACGATCAAAAATGAAAGTGGTATATCTAGTGCGACTGGCGAGTTATGGGAAGAGAGATAATGACCTTATTCGCAGTGTTACGAAAACAAAAATGGCTAAAAAGAAAATACATAACATCAGGGACTGTATTGTGGGATTTTGTTTTATTGGCTTGTGTGAAAGTTATGAATGTGTTACCCTGGTAATGCCGTACTGATTTGACTGATGCTATTGCCAATTTGACCATCTTTGGGAAACACAATTTTATATGTTTAATATTAAATATTAAAATGGAGGATTTGAGTGCGTTTGAGGCGAACTTTCCAAGCTGTAGGAAGTTAGATATATAAGGAGGCTGATTTGCCTGAGTCGATATAGTTATCGTTTTGCAGTCATAAGGTATAGTCGTGTTTAGGCGTAAATAAAAGTATTGTATAAGCGCATATTAAGTGCAAGATAAAAAAATTGGAGACTGTGTAGTTATAATTGTATAATATAAAAGTGAGGAAATAGAAACTGTAAAACAACAACAACATTGTATTTATTTTATTTTACGCAATTTAAAAGAAATCAAACGTTTTAAAAAGGTTAAAACGCAACAAAATATACAATAGCCAAATATTTTGCATTCTTTTAGATTAGAGTGATATTGGGTTGATAAAATTTTTTAAAATTTCTGTGGCTAAAAATCCGGGTTGTAAAAAAAACCAACCCACCGGGTTTTATAAATGCTTCTAAATTTCGTTCAGGTCGACAATATTTTTTGTTTGTTTACATAATCACGTTGTTTTAGTATTTATAATGAATGCACTCTTGCTAGGATTAAGGCGGCAAAACTTGGTGATCGAAGCAGACTGCAATTACTTTATTTGAATCGTGATTTATGAGAAAAAAGGCTGGGATATGAAGACAGACATGTTTAATTTATTCTTTTGCATGACAACACCCTAACTCATGTCGCAAGTTTCAAAAGAAATGTTAGAAAAGGTCAAATGCCGCATCCGCCGTATTCTTCGGACATTGCTCATACCTCTTTGTATGGGCTTTCTTTACATGGCATTTTGCTTAACGGTCTGTTTGAATTATGGAATACATTCGCTTTAAGCGCAAATTACTTCGTTCCGCTGCTCAAAAAAAAAAAACGTGAATTCACATATTCATCTCGTTTGAAGGCATTTCGGTGTACGATCTACAGTTTCAGAAACTATCTATAAAGAGGTATGAGTTTATCTACTAGCATGTCACCGAATCACTTTCTCTGAAGGAGTACAAAATCGTCTTCAAAGTTGCAGCGCCTTAAAAGACGAGAAGTTTTTCTGAGACGGGATTTGGAAAAAAATGTGAACAGTGATTTGATAAATTTGTTATTTCATAATTTTTTTTGAGCTCACGAACGAAACACTCGGATTTTTTAAAATGTAATACCCAATAACTGGGATACCTAGTGGCTTACCAACCCTGCTAAAAACTATGTACAAACAATAGAAAAATTTGTAAAAATAACATTTTTGAAATGTCGACAATTTTAGAGCAAAATTTACAAAGCCCGTATTGTGAAGCAAAGCAAATAAAAATATAATAAAATGCAAACAAATGTTACGTACTGCGTACCTTGAATTTTAATCTCATCACCTATTTCAATAAAGCCTTCACTCATTTTTTTGGTTATAGATTCCCCAACGGATTTGCAAAATTCTGCATCTGTTAATGATTTTCGTGATTCTTCGAGTGGTGGTGGGGCTTTAGAATCACTCGAAGGTTTTGTGCATTCTTCTGGCTTGGTCTTTATTAAAGACAGTTCTGTTGAAAGAAAAGCATCTGTAATTTCGACAATGCTCTGATGTGCTGTGTGAGTTGGTTTTGAAATAAGAGTATCTTCCTGACGTTCAGTAGTAGTTTTTGTATCTTCAGTAGATGTTTTAGGCGCAATGTATATTGGTCGTGATTGTTCAAAACTAAGAAAGTCTTGAGTTATTGTTTTTACTGCATTCGTTGTCATTATAGGCAACTCTTTAATGGGTGCTGTAATCTCAATTTCGTCATCTTTAAGTTTTTCGGATTTTTTGCCGAATTCTGACTTATCTGTTTCTGGTTGATCTTTAATTGGCATAGCTAAAGATTCTTTTGGTACTTCAGTGTCAGCAGAAATTGTTGTCATAATATCTGAAGCTTGAATAAAGACTTCTTTAATTATAGATGTACCGCATTTAGAGTCATCCTTTGTTTCCTTTTTTAATGTAGAGAAGGGTTGATGTTTTTGTTCCATACTTAGGAAATCATGAGTAATTTTTCTAGTATCTATTTCAGATTTTTCAAATTGTTCAAGAGAAATGTTTTCCGAATCATGTTCTATAATTGGAGATTTTTCTACAGAATGTTGTGAGGTGTCAGTAGATAATTCAGAAATGCCATCAGCAGTCTGTTTTTCATAGGGAGGTTGACATTTTCGCTCCATAGTTAGAAAGTCATAAGTAAGTTTCCTAGAGTTTTCTTCTATAGATTCTCTTTTTGTGATATCGGATTGTATCTTAATTGTTTCATTTCTGAACTCAAGAGGTTTTTCCGCTTTTTTAACTATTTTATCAGTAACAGATGATGTCTCAACAACAGGAGGAAATGTTATTGTAGTTTTAACAGTTTTTTCGACTAATTTTGTTTCTTCCTTTAACTGTACTTTTGTTGGAATTGGTAATTGAGTTTGCTGTTCCACATTAAGGAAATCTTTCGTAATTTTACGAGCATCAGCTACAATTGATTTCATTTCTTCTAATTTTTCTAATGAATCTTCAAAGGAAGATTCTTCAGTTCCTGCCGTGGTTAATTTTTTTGATGCCGCTTCAGGAACAGAAATAACTTGCTTCTTACTAACTTCCTTTTCTTCTGGTTCTGGCTTTGAAATTAAACTAGATCGGGGTTTTGGTTCGAGACCATGATATTCATAAATGACTTTCTTCGCTTCAAAATCGGCAATTTTGTCCTCAATATTAGTAGATGGAATGATTTTTTCTCTGTCACGTTCTGCAATCAGCGGCTTTTCAAAAGATTCAGAAAGTGATTTTATTGTATCAGCCAGCTTTTTGGATTCTCTCTTTGATTGTGGTTCAGCACTACGTTTCTCCTCAAGATTAGACGTTGTTAATTTAGGACCTGAAAAAGATTTTATCGTCTCCGCTACAGTCTTTGTTTCAGTAATTATGAAATCTTTGGAATCCGAGATTGTTTCTCCTATAGTCTTTGAGTCTTCTTTAATGTCTTTATAGTCTTTGAGTGCTTCTTTATATGTAGGTTCTGCAACAGATTCCACAATTTCAATTACACTCTTTCTTTTTGTTACTTGTTGTTCCATTGCTTCTGCAAAGGATGACATCTTTTCATCTGTTTTCACTGCTTCAGTAATAGTAGATTTATTAGAATCAATCACATGTTCTTTATCATCTTTTACAAAATCGAAATCATCTTTTAACGATGAAGCTTCCTTTTCAGATATAGTTTCTTCAAGCAATGAATGTTTTTTGTCGGAGATCCTTTCTAACTGATATTTCTTTAACTCAAAACTAGTTTTAGTATCTTCAAGTAAATAATCTTTAATTAATTCAGAGCTGACCTTAATTTTTTTGGTTTCTTCTGTGCTGTTTTCAGTTTTAGATTCCACAAAAGATGGAATAGTTTCGGCTAGGCTCTTAGTTTCCGAAACAACTGTTTCTTTGATGCCTGGTACTTGATCTTTCAAAACTTCCGATTTTGTATCGTATACAGTTTTTACCTCATCAATAACTGAATCTTTTGCGATGTGAATTTCAGACTTAATTTCAAGAGTATCCTTCTTTGCATCTCCATTAAAGACCCTAATTGTTTCAGCAACACTTTTGGATTTCCCATTTGTGTTACATATGCATTCTTTGAAATCAACACTGGTAGGTGGTTCTTGGGTTTTAATTTTTGATAACTTTTCCTCAATTATAGTATCCTTTTTTCCAGCCTCCGACGAAAGAAGATCTTCTGTTAGTTGAACGACATTTACTGTTTCCTGGATTTTAGTTGTGGTTTCAATTTCAGGGGTTTTCAAAATGTTCTCTTTTATTTTCGCCGTTTCTGATGAATATTTAGTTTCAACTGAACTGAGCTTCACCATATTATCGTCGAAACTAGGTTCTGTAAAGGCCTTCATCTTATCTTTTACATTGGCTTTTTCGCGGACAACTTCTTCCACTGATTTTTCATCTATTGCTGTGCCTTTCAAGGGTATCAATCTCTCAACCAATTGGTTATCTCCAACTTCTATGAGCCCTTCTTTATATTGAGATTGATTTTCTAATTTTGAAGTTTCAAAGGCAGATATTAAGTTTTCAACTTTTTTGCTGGCTGTTTCAACAGTTTCTGTCACAACTTCTTGTGCAGTTTTCTTAATTTTATCTTCAATTCGATCTCCTGGTGTTTCTTTGCCTGTTTCAACCAGCTTCGCCATAATTTCAGTTGTTGTTGTCATAGAAACTTGAGATGGTAGTTGAGTTAATTTTTCAAATGCTAAAAAGTCCTCTGTCAATTGTTTCGATCCAGAAGACATTGATGGTTTTCCGCTTTTCAACGAATCAATTATTTTACTTGGCTTTTCAACGCTTTTTAAATCTTTAACAATTTTAAGATTTTCCACTTCTTCATGCGTAACTTCATGGCGAGTAATAGATGTATCCTCCTGTTCAGGCTCCTCTTCTGAGCTACGACTAGAAGACTTGAGCTTGTGTGTCAATTCTTTGTCAAAATCACTTTTGCATACTTCCGTTGAATCAATTTTTGCCATTTTCATTTTTATAATTTGATCAGGAATAACTGAAGACTTGACACTATTATCGGCCGGTAACTGCATAAATATTTCGGACTCATGAATTGCCTTTTTGTCCTCGATTAGACTTTTGCGTTTGATTTCAGTTATTTCGCGGGTGATTTCTTTTTTCTGAGAAGAAGCCGGTATCTGACGTTCAATAGAGAGGCGTTTAACTATTTTGTCTCTTCGTTCCGCTACCGTTCGTTTAGCAATTTCCTCATCAGATTCTGATTCTTCAACCTCTTTTTCTTCAGCTGAATACTTAATTTCTTCGCGTTCATGAATTTGTTGAATGCGCTTACCTGTAAGACAGCAAAATTTAAATTATGAAATGAAGGCGTGATATTTCATATATTTTTACTTACTTTCTTGCCGGACCAATTCTTCTACAGATTCCGAATTTTTCATTATATCGGTCTCGTCAGAATCTCGTGAATGTGAAAGTCTACCGCTTTTACACTTGCTCATAATATCATCACGACCAATATTCTTGAGAGCTTGTTCAAGCAAATGAATATCATAGTTGGATTTATCTTTATATAACCTTATCATACTTTGTGCTTGACGAGCTATACTGTCTGTATTATGATTTATAATTTCCTCAATCTCTTCGCTGCCTATATTTATTTCAGATGCTAATCTTATCCAGTCCTTACCTAAAAGGTTTGAAAGGTCAACAATGCGAATATCACCAATGTAATGATCATTCTGGTGTTTGCTAAAACTTAAAAGTGAGCTTCGGTACGTGGGTGTAATTTTGTCTGAGAAGGCAGTTAATGAAACAGGAATTACAGCTTCTGGCAATACGACGTTCAATATACATATCGGATGCTGTGGTGGTTCACCTTTAGCGACTTTTGGCTCCTTCATAAACAGTGTGCGTCCAACAATGTCTGCATGTTGATCTTTCACCCTCACAGTGAACGGCAAACGGTTTTCACGAAATGCCTTAAACGGCAGCTGCAATTGTTCGCCAGATTTTGTAACCGGTACTAAGTTTCCTGCCATTTCTATAAATTGAGGTTTACCTTCAAGTACCTCTACGTCTCGACTCTTAGCAACTTGTGTATAGAGTTCAATTTTCTCAAGAGTCTTATCCTCACGATCGTCGGTCATACAAAATACACGTAAGCGGGCTTCGAAGGGTTCTACTTTTTTTGCAAAAACAACAAATTTTGCTATGAATGGAACATGTATTACTTCCCTACGTTGGTGGAAAAATTTTACGAATTCATTAGCTCGCGAAAATTATTTTTCAAAATATACATAGTGTAGCTTAATACATACTTGTATAATTCAGTGGCCATTTTTGTAGCATCACTAATATTTCTACAGTCCATAAGCCAAAATCTTGCTGAAACGGTGGTAGTAAAAGAAACACAATCATTGACAAATGTTAAGGGTGTAGAGCCGGTAACATCTTCCCATTGAGCTCGTGATGGTCCTCCTAAATAAAACAAAAGATTTTAAAATAATTTTATTAAAATAAATTTTATTCTCTTCTTAAATCAACTTAATATTGGATAATTTCATTACTTTAATTTTATAGTTTTTATCTTATTTACTATAAAATTAAATTTTTATAAGATTTTTCTTTCAAATTTTAAATAAATTTTTTTAAATATTCTTTTTTAACAAAATAAGAAATAAAATTAAAAAATAAATAAACAAATAAAAATCGCAATAGAAAATTATAATATACATATGTATGTATTTACTACAATATAAGTGATTAAAAATACAACAAATTAAAGCAAAATTCGTTTAAAAAAATGATTTTTTTGTTCAGTATTCTAAAATATGCGAAATATTGTGATCTATATATTGCTCATTTACTATAATAGCGTCATAACTAAAAACCATAATTATTTTAGTTAAGCATCTAAAAATATGCGCAGTATTATGATCCACATTTTATACAAAAACCTTTCTGATTCGTACAAAATTAAGAGCACAGAAACAAAATATTTACTCCTTTATCAATGCGAAATAAGAGGAAATTGAAAATTTAAAACAGCTCTCCTAAAAAGTATTGTTTTTTGATTTATGACACTATTGATGTAAATGGCCGATACATTGTGTGCAAAATTCCTTGTGATTCGTACAAATTTAAGAACAAAATCTTTATTCCTATATCAATACACTATATAATAAGAAATTGAATTTTAAGACAGCTCCCTGGAAAATGTAGTTTTTTAGTTACGACATAATTGAAGTAAATGTGCGATACATATGTAAGTATATGTAATTAAAAATAAAACTCTATAATAATATTTCAATTATAAAAATGTAAATCAAAGATTTTAGTTTTATTAAAACAAAAAAAGCGAATATGAATCTATTAAAAACTTATTCTTAATTGATAGAGTTTTTTAATTTCAATTTTAAGAATTAAAAAAATACTAATAGAATATGGAATTCCACTAAAATTTAAAGAATTTATATAAAAATGCATGTATACGATAATGTATGTATGTATATAAATGAATATGCAAACAAAAATTGTTTGTAAAAGTAAATATGGATATATGTACATACATACATATATGGATATTTTGCGAAATTAAGTTTTTAGCGATTCCAATACATTGCACACAATTACACCTTGTCACAAAAATTTAATGCAATAGCATCAGCAATAACGGTTTTACCAGCAGTTGTATACAAAGGCTTGACCTATTTCAAACAGTTCCTGCAAAAACCACAAAGTCGCCAAGCGTATGATAAGGAGATTACAATCTAATCATTTAATTTGTGTTTGATTTTCATTAAAATTTGCATTGAAAAAAAAAAATTGATAATTACAATTTCTTTTGTAAAATTGAAATTATTTAAGTTAGGGACTTTCTAAATGAGAGCAACGATTTATTGTACATACGTTTGTATACTAAACGAATATACAATAATATATGTATATTAAATCAACAAAATTTCGTAAAAAAAACATTAAAAATGGCTGCAAAAACAGTTTATTACATACATATGCACACATATATAGGTATATTGTTTAATGCATTAAATAAAGTTTTTATATGCACATGCATATTTGGCAACTATTTTGACCATATACATATATATATATATATATATATATATATATATATATATATATATATATATATATACGCATTTGTTATATTCTTTGCACTTTTTTATTATCATATAACATCCGCAAACATAACAAAACACTTGCCATCGTCTTAACAATCTAACAGTTTTTTTTTTTAGAAAAAAGAACAGCTGATTGTCGTTATGACAGTACAGTGCTGCCAACATGCGAGAATTTGAAAATAGAAAGCCGGATTCGAGTTTAGCGCCTCATATAACGTTAATATTCGTTCTCATCGCCTTTGATCGAAAAGTTTACGGGAATACATAACTTGCTACAGTGTACCGAATTATGTGTTATTTGGAGAAATTAAAAAAAAAATATATATATATATATATATATATATATATATATATATATATATGTTCTTTTTTGTAAAAACTGTTAGATTGTTAAGTCGATGGCAAGTGTTTTGTTATGTTTGCGTATGTTATATGATAACAAAAAAGTGCAAAGAATATTAAAATGCGTATTTTCATTATTTTTCCTTCTCTGTAGCAAATACGCAAGCTATGGGTACCAAAATTATTTTATAGCGCCTGTAGTACAAAGTACAAGTTGTTACTTACATACTTTACATTTTTAATGCCAATGTTATGGAGAGAGAAAAATCATCGGTCGGTCTAACTTAAAAAAAAAATAAAAAAAATAGCAAAGTATAAATATACTATATACTCATTAGTGTCCAATTCCCCGTATAAGCAATGACTCTCCAATTTGTCAAGGTATGAGTTCAAACTCCATAAGTACTTTCAGATCATCATCATCGGTACAGAATTCATCATCGACCATTGATTTTAACATGGAAGCCAAAGAGAAAATATTAGTCGGATCTTATATTCGAAAATTAATGAACGACGGAAGTTTTAATTGAACAGCATACTCATCATTTCAGGATGTTGTACACAACTTTCTCGGTAACCGCTAATCCCTTGCTTTCAAGCGAATAATCGACAGTTTGTTGCAAAATGACGCAAGATTGGAACTCGAATGACTCTCAAAACGATTTTTTTTTTCTGAAATCTTAAGATATCGAGGACTATTGAACTTTAATTTGCGAAAGAGATTCCATATAAAATTGTACAAGATTATTTTATTTAATATTTTAAAATCTAGAACCAATTTAAAAGTCTAAGTGAATATATGAATTCAGCGACCCAAATATCCTTAGAAATAACACTTAGTTGCTCTGATCCAAAACCGTGTACACTTGTGTTATTTGAAAGTTTTAATAATCAAAGAAGTTCTTTTAGAGGTAATTAATAAAAAAATGTATTAAAATCTTGTCCGATTTAACAATTATAGCGATTTGAAGTTTCATTCGATTTTAATTTTACTCGATTTCAATTTACAGAACATACCCAATATATTGTATGTATAATGATTCATGAGAATTACAAAATAGATTTAAAATTATTTTATGTGTTATATTACTCGTACATACATATGTACATAAAATTTCAGGTTTGTTAAATATGCTAAATGGAATAACACATACATAGTTTTGTTGTTTTAAAGGAAAAAGCAAAAGAGGATATTCTATTTTGTGTTTGGCCTAATTCTTTAACTTGTATGTGAACTACTACTGCTTGTCAGAATGACTTTCGCATTTACATATGCTTCATTTGTTTGCAGATGTCTGCATACTTGGAACATTTCAAGATCTTCACATTTCTAATACATTATCGTCGTCTCAATTGTGCATAGTAATATTACTCCGAATTTTATTTCTGTACAAACAAGGTGTGGTGGTAAGTAACTCTTCATTTTTACTACATTTTAAACAAAGAAGAAAAACAAAATTATTAAATGCAATGTTTGAATTTTGGTGTTTCATTCTTATAAAAAAAAAACTTCAAAATAAAAATAGGAAAAAAATATGTGTAACTACCTTAACCTTCACTTGGTGCATTGAAAATATTTCATGGTCTGTTCATTGATGTCAATTTGGCCCCATATAAATTTTTTCCACAATCTGTGTCTTTCTTAACTTTTCTTAATTAATTAATTCAATTAATTTTCATATATAATATGAATTATTTAAATTATAGAAACAAATTTATAATTCAAATCGATGAAAGAAATTCTATTATTGATTACGTTAGACTAGAAAACAAAACAAATTCTTCATTTTCTATCTCGGGTGAATCCGTATCATCCAAATAGTTTACGCATATTGTTTTCAAATGAAAGCAGGCTTCATTGCAAGAGCGGCACCGTATTGATGTCTTATCAGCAGCTCGAGGACAAATATGAGACCGTAATCGCTTACTGACGCATTTATTTGTGGGTGTCACTTGAACATCTCGTGTAATTTTACATTCAATTTGTTCGATACTGTTTTGACGCTTTTCTTCATTACTCTTGGATTCTACAATTGTTAATTATTTCAAAATTCTCTTACGACTGGAATTTTTCCTCTTCATACATAGTAGGTGACTGAGGCATTAATGAAATATATATAAAATGCTACACCTGATATATCTATCAAACCATTGGCCATCGTGAAGTCAAGTGTATCAACACCTACCTTTGCTTTATTGAAATCTAATATGTTAAATATTTTGATGCAATAGCGTCATTGTTGTGTAAGGTGGATAACAACAGCACATTTTTGTTTGGTTTTGAAACACGGCTTTGTAATATTATATATATAGTTTTCAAAGCAGAATTTTGCTGATGCTCGCCAGTTGTTTTAGCAAATCTGGATTGTTTGAGCACATCTTTCGAATTATTGTTGTTTTTTTATACAACACCTGTTCTGCTAATTTACTAGTTGTTAATAAATTATCCATATCCATGTTCCACCTATGAACCAAATTCAAAGCGTAATCAACAGAACGTGGTGCATCTGGTTGTTTGCCTACAAAAAATTTCTGCTGTCATTGGATACGAGTCAAGAGCATTATAAATCCACAATATCTTAAGTCCGTATTTACCTCGATTTAATGGAATATCTTGCTTGGATGAAAAATTCTGCGTGTTAACTATAACTGTTCATCTATAGTGACGTGAGATAATGGTTTGTTAGGTTGTTTTATATTTACCAAAAATATTTTCTAGATATCATTAAATGCAGATAACTCATTCTTTTTCAAACCATGTAAACTACTTTGATATTAGTCCTTGCAATATCAGCGCTCAATAAAAAGGACTGTTATCAGACTATACAAAATAAGTAAGCCGATAGAAGAAAAAGATGAGACGAAGGATTAGATGAATTGTACAGTCTGGATAACCGTCCTTTTTGTTTATTTTTATATTTTGAAAATTATCAAACCAGAGCACAACGTTTATAAGAAGATAAGTTTTATCTGCATTTTGTGATATCTAGAATGTGTTCTTAAAAAATTTTAAAGAATTTTAATTGAGAGAATGGACAATTTGTACCAATATTTGTACAAAAAAATTTGAGGTCAGATTGAACTCAATGCACCAAAATACTTGGTTTTAGAATAGCTGTTATAACTAAGTTATATGTATAGCTTTAATATTTTGTTAAAATATTTCATTGTGGAGGTAATTGAGGCCATCTTAGGTGCTTGTGGCAATAGACCAATAATATTGAACATTTTTACCTTGGGGTTAAATTAACCCCAATATACAAAGTGAAGGTTCAGAAAGTTAGAATAATATATTATAGTAGTTAAATTAAAAATAGTGTACTTATATGTATGTATGTATTAGTAAAAATGTTAAATGCATTTTGCTTTTTTTGTTATAAAAAAATTTTAACAAAAATATATGTATGTATATAATATTAATACATATGTAATATTTATCAAAAGCTTTATGAACAAGTACGAGTATATATATGTGTGTATGTAAATATAGAAAGATTCAGTGTGACTAACATACGATATTTTAACGGGGACGCTCTTAAATTGTTCCTTTTTAAAAAACAAGTATTCTGTGAAAATTTGTAATCGATATATTAATTTTAGCATGTGTCTCATTGAGGTTGAACATTGCATCTACTTAAATTAAGATATCGATTTCAAACACTTTTTTTACTAAAAAGAACAATTTAAGAGATTGCTCAATGAAAAATTAAAAATGCGTGCCATATAAGGACCGGTCTATTGCACATGTATGTCATGCACATACATATGTATGTTATATGTCATATAACATCCAAAATATTAATTGTAAATAAGCAAAAACATGTTTTTATTATAATATACAGTATAACATGCATCTTACGAGTAAAATGTATGTAAATACGTACTATACGTATAATCTTTACATATGTACATACGTATGTAGGTATGAATGTAAATAAATTCATTTAAATGAAAGTGAGATCATTAACTTGTTTTATATTTTATTGTTATGATAATAAAAATAAAACAGAAAAAATAAAAAAATATGAAAATAATAATAAAGAATAATTCATCAAAATAATTTTATTGTATTTGGCATATGATATATATGTACATACATAATAGTTATTTATTTTTTTTAACAAAAGATGATCAGTTTCAGAAAAGTTCTCTTTGGGACCACAAATAATTTGATGTTTCGGTAATTTTTTTTTTAAGGTCATACATTTATCGTATATTTAAATGATTGTTAAAGCAAAAATGGAATAACGTAAATGTTGATATTGTAGATGAAAATAAAAACAATAAAAGTAAAATAATTAAAATGAATTAATTGAAGCA